>UCOK01018990.1:0-19446 GCA_900474325.1 Synergus umbraculus
GTTCTTATACAGGGTTTAATGGGTATCCACTCTCATGGTAATTGGCACTAGGACAGCACATTAACATCTCTTTTCCATTTACTAATTTTGCTGGCATGCGTAGATCCGGATGTTGTCTTTTTCTATGGCCACTTATTGGAAAAGCTCACTAAGTGGAATTATTGATTTTTGACAAAGCGTTGTGGTGGATGAGTCTCTCAAATGTCAGTCTCTTGGCATGGATCAATACTTTAGAGCACGTGTTCTTTGGCAGGATTATGATATGAAATTACAATAGGTATTATTACAAATTATAATAAGTGACATGACGTCACACCTGTAATTTTTTTCGAAAAATTTTGTAATTTTTTCTTTGAAATAGCCTCATTAGTGACTACAACATATATTTTTTTCATCAAAATCGGTTGAGCCATTTTCAAGAAAAATCACTTTTTTGATTTTTTTCCCCCTCCATATCTCCCACAAAAATGGGATTTTCAAGTTGAAACTTGGTGGACCTTCAAACCTTATGGATACGAACTTGTGACATTAATTTCAGCTTTATACGTGCGGGGGCAGATTTCCCATGCTTATTCCGCTAGGCCCTTATTGAAAAAAATGTACTTATATATGAAAAAGATTTAGATGAATTATAAATTTCACAGTTGGGGAGTTTTGATATAAATAAAGTTTATACACGAGTCGAAATCTGAATCCTGTTTTGATTCTCTTAAGTTCTCTAATCTTGGAGACTTTATGAAGATCAAATGAGAACTAATTCAATATAATTTATGTACTCTTTAACTCCTCAAAATGTGTGCATTTTTCTTCTTTTTCACGTTTTTAGGTCTTAAAACGGACTTAATCAAGTACTTATTATATTCTCGTAGAAACTCTATTTAGCGCTTTTTATTCTAGTGCGCATCAATCTTAAATTCAATAATTCTTAACGAATGATAATTATTAAACGTACAGAAATTTTACATCAATTTACCTTTCAAGTTAACAAATGAAGAAGAAAGTTATTATTAATGATTTATTCAATATATGAAACTTGTAAACTTCTACATTACAAGATTACAAATTTAATTTTTTGAATAAATTTGTAATAACTTTGCTTTTCATTCATTAAGGGCGTTGGATAATCGGGACTTCTAACTTTTTTCGGGTTCCCCCCCTTTTCATCACGGCCCTGTACTCTCAAACGCATGAGAAAAGATATGGCGAGTATGAATAAAAAAAACGCGTTGTAATAAATTTTTGACGTAAATAAACTTTATTATTACGACGCGAATTTCATGACCCGATGCGTACAAAGAGAGGAAAACACTTACAAAATTTTCGTCAACTAGACGATGCAATATGACAGCAGCGCGCTCACGAGGCAATAACGGTAATTGTTTGTACTAGCAAATTTCGGTCTAGTTGAGGAAAATTTTGTAAGTGTTTTCCTCTCTTTTCGCTCATCGGGTCGTGAAATTCGCGACGTAATAATAAAGTTTATTTCCTTCAAAAATTGTTTACAACGCGTTTTTTTTATTTACACCCTGTGTTGTGTCTACAAAAAAACATTCAAGTTGTGTGTTTCAAATTCGCCATGTCTTTTTCCCGGCATATCTTCATGCCTCCCCTACCCCCCTTCCTCAATGCCTGTCATCTTGCATCGTTTAGTTGACGAAAATTTTGTAAGTGTTTTCCTCTCTTTTTACGCATCGGGTCCTGAAATTCGCGTCGTAATAATAAAGTTTATTTATGTCAAAAATTTTTTACAATGCGTTTTTGTTATTTTCAATCTTTGTTGTGTCTATAAAAAAACATTCAAGTTGTGTGTTTCACACTCGCCATATCTTTTCTCATGCGTTTGAGAGGACGCCCTTAAGTACAAAGGTAAATTGATCTAGAATTTCTTTACATTTCATAATGATTATTTGTTAATAATATTTGAATTGAAATTTTTGTTATTTCAAAAGAGCGCAATTTTTTTAAATTTATGAAAAAAGTACTTGCGCTATAATGAAAAAAAAACAATTCTTCTTTTCCAATATATTTTATTGGCGTAAAATGAATAAAATAATGTTTCAGAGGATAATGTTGAGAGTAGAAATGTTATGTTAAAAATTAAGAATGTTCTCTTTAGATTTGTAATATTCATTGATACAACATATGTAATAAAAATTTTTGAAAATAAAAGAACTGTTGTTTATAACATATATGCTACATTATTACCAGAATATTATGTTAATATTAAAAATAAAATATGAAAAAATTGTACAAAAATCACAGCATTAGTTTATTATATGATATTAAAATCTAACCTCAAATTTTCTAAATCAAGGAACACGTCTTTTTTATATTTGCAATGCAAATAGATGTGAAAATCTTACCGGTTTTATTTATTGTTGTCATTCATTTTGTAGATTATTCTTCGGAATAAGTTACACTGCACCAGTAAACCATACAAATATCAATAAATGCGCGTGCACAAAAATTACGTCTAAGAAGGTTAAAACGTTTTGGAAAATGTCCACGCCATCTTTCGAAGCGGAGACGCTACTCTATTGCGCATGTGTCGCGCTCGGCATCTTATTGCTTGCTATTCCAGAGATTATTAGAGTATTAAAATCGGACTTAAAATATTGTAGAGATTATGAGAGGTGTAAATGAGAACTTGAAATTCTAGAAAAATTTTAAAGAAATTCAAAGAGGATTAAAATTGCACTAAATAAGATCGAAAAGAATTAAATAAGGATGTCGAGTATTAAGGAGATTTAAAAAAGAATTAATTCAGGATCATGGAGAATATGAAAAGGATTTATATTTCGACTCGGGTAGGGATAATGAGGATGATATTTTCTTAGAGTATGTGCGAACGATCGCGGATTCCCTTACAGCGTTAAATCGGAAGGAACGCGAAACTTTCATTAATAAAATGGTTAAATTTAAAAAACTATTTTCTCATAAAGATGTGCCAGGGGGCAATTATGAATATAAGCTTAACATAAAACCGTATAACACATACGTGTACAAAACGTATCTAATTCCATTAAAGTATCGTGAGTCTGTGGGATTGGAAATAGATAGAATGTTGTCAAGTGGAATTATAGAAAGATCCACTAGCCTTTACTGGAATCCCTTATGAATTTTACACAGAAAAGATGGAACGATTCGTAGTTGTCTAGACGCTCGTTTTATTAATAATATTATTGAGTCCGAGAATGAGTCACCACCCATAATCAAGGATTTTATGCAAAAATTTCATGGAGTAAAGCATATATCTACGTCCAACTTAGCAAAGGGTTACTGGCAGATACCATTGCATAAGGATTCTCGTAAATATACTGCTTTCCTATATAATTCAAGGGTATATCATTTCTGCTGAATACCGTTTGAATTAAAAACAGCGGGGTCTGGATTTATTAGGGCACTACAATGTGCATTAGGCAATCAATTTGATCATTGTTTAACGGCTTATATTGATGACCTTTTAATTTTATCTAGAGGTAGATTTAGTAATCATTTGAATGATCTTCGCTCGGTATTTCAAGTTTTGCGAGAGAAAAACTTTACACTGAGACTAGATAAATCGTCATTTTTTGTGAATCGGTTAAATTCTTGTGGTTCAACCTTTCATTAGAAGGCATTAGACCGGATCCAGATAAGTTGGAAATCATTCGAGAATTCGCTGAACCAGAGAATAAAAACCAATTACAGAGCTTTTTAGGGATGTGTAATTATTATCGTCAATTTGTTGCGAAGTACGCAAACAATATTAATCCTTTTCGGGATATTTTGAGGGAAAGTAGCGTTTGGGTTTGGAATGACCCACAAAAAGGCTTAAAAAGATTTGAAAAATAACCTGGAAGATTGTATAATGTTAAAGTATTACATCCCTGGGGAAAATTTCGATTACAAACTGATGCTTCGAATAAAGGCATTAGTGGTATTTTGTATCAAACGGACCTAGATGGAAATTATCAGGTTATGACCTTAGTCAGTAGATGTTTAAATGCAGATGAAAAACATTATACAACCACTGAACAGGAACTACTTGCTATAGTTTATTCGATATTGCAATGTAGGACCTATTTTTGGGGGGTAAAATTCGAAATCATTACTGATCACCAAGCATTAACTTTCTTAAATAAAGTAGATTTGCAAAATTCGCGATTGATTAGATGGAGTATAATCTTGCAAAATTATGATTTCGACATAAAACATTGTATCGGGAGTGAAAATGTTATTGCTGATTTTTTTAGCCGAAACCTGGAAGGAAAATTCGAGCATGAAGAGCCGAATGACATTACAATTAATAAGCTGTTATGTAATTTACCTATGAGTTTGTCACCTTTAAAGTGCGATGAAATTGAATTAGATAAAAACTTGCGAAAAGAATAAAAAAATCTAGCTAAATTACAGTCAAGATAAAGAGATTATGAGTATTAAAAATAACATTACGAGTAAAAAATATGAAAATAAATATTTAGTGCATGATGGAATTGTGTTTCGCAAGAATCAGGCACTAAGCAACTGGCAATTAATAATACCTCAAGTTTTGGTCGTAAAAATTATGGATCATGTTCATAAAAAATTAAGACATCCTGGTTACTATAAGACCTTTATGTATATTAAGCAATATTTCTATTGAAAAGGGAAGATGAATTCAGATATTAAAAAATGTGTAGTATCTTGTCATATATATGCCAAAGGGTAAAATCAGGGAATTATCAGATGGAGGGGGAATTTCAATTTGTAAAGTCTGAGAGACAAGATGATTTGGTAACTGTCGATTACTTCGGGTCACTTCCAAGATCAATTGGGGGAGGGATAGAATATATTTTTGTCTTATTAGATGCGCACTCAAAATATATTAAATTATATCCGTTAAAAAAGGAAACAACGAAAGCAGTGCTAAAAAATTTATTTGATAAATATATTTCGAAGATGAGAAAACCAAAGAGAATCTTAGCAGATAATGGGATACAGTTTACGTCACCTAATTCGCGTAGGACATTGCAAGAACTGGATATAAAGCCGATCCTCTCGTCAATAAGACATGTCTCTTTCACTCTTATGATTTTCTGCTTTCTGCTTTGCGTTTTCTGCTACAAACGGACGGCACTCTTATTCACTTTTAGCTATCTGAACTGCTGAAATGCAACTGAAAATGATTTCACGCGGTTTCCATTAAAAAGATGAAGAGGGCAGCACCTCGATATAGGCTAAAAAGTATTTATCCCCACTACAAAGCGTCCCCACTCCTGATCTTTGTCGCATCTTGGTAAAATATCTTTGCCTATACTACTCAGGCTACGCATTACGGCACTAACTTTTCGAACGCAGCACGCCCGGCATTTCAATGTAAACTGTCAAGGGACGCTCGGGAGAACACAGAATCAGCCAAGCGTGAAAACTGCCATCGATAGAGTGGCCGTGAATAGGAGGATGAGTGTAAATTAAGTGCAGTTAATTATATTAAAAACATTTTTTTATTTTTTGTAAATTTTTCATTACATATATTACAGTAACTACGGCAACTATAATAGTCAGTACTGGGCCAGTCGTGAATATCTACCTGGGATAAAAATACATTTTATTTAAAAATATGAATGATGATTTCGAAAGAGTCTGCTTCGAGAAAAAAAATTATATATGTATATTTTTTTAAATATTTAAGAAAATTTTTAATGCTTCCTCTATGAGGAAGCAAATGCATTTGCAACTTCATCATAATGAGGAAGCAAAGTGCTTCAAAAATGCGCACAAAAAAATATTCTTGTAGTTAAATGGGTCACCCGCAATCGAATTCACAGCAAGTTTTAACTGTTTTTAATTTCAATAATCCTTGCAGTTGATTCACTGGATCTTCTCGTGCGCAAGAAACGAATAATTGATAGAACGGCAACTGGAAACAGACGACCGCGGCTAGAAGATGTTCCTTATGTTGTCAAAATTCTAGGAAATGGACAACATGTTTGCGCTGGTAGTATATTAGCGGCACATGTTATCATAACTGCTGCTAGTTGCGTTGAGGTTGTTGCCAGGTACACAGTTGTGGCTGGTACCGTAACAGCAAGGGGTAGATCAACTCACTTTGTTAATGGAATTCTAAGGCACCCATTATATATAACGCAATGGTTTGTGAACAATATTGCTTTACTTTCAATTTTGGAACCTATCATCTTTGGACCGGGCCTCAATCGTCCAATAGAAATTTATCAATCGCGTGATCCACGTTTACCACCTAACACACTTGTAACCACTAGCGGCTGGGGACTTGCATTACAAAGCCAAAGGTGAGATAACAAATAATGTTTTACTAATCTAGATAAATTCTTCTATTTTGTCCAGTCTGGCTATTCTGCAGCTTATTAACTCTCTGTTTACAGACAGGGTCTTTTAAGTCCTGTTCAGCTCTTGAACTGTCAAAATCCCTTATTTTTATACAAAAGATGTCAATCAATGTACTGGTGGGGAAGTTTACATATTCGTCATTTCTAAGAAAAATAAAAAAGTCGTCTGATAAAATTAGGTTACAGATTTTACTAACATAGAGATTGAAAGGGATAGATATCGTTAGAGAAAAGATAAATGAGGACACTGAAGATATAGGTCATAGATTTAACAAAGAGATTGAAAAAGAGAGAACTGGATAAACAAGGGATAGATTGGGAAAGAGTTCTTTTGGATGAGTGATATTAGTTTTTAAGGGCGATGGAATCTGAAAGTAAAAACTGTCAAAAACTGTAAAAATCTGTGGAAAGAAATAAAGCTATCATGTGGTCTAGCATTTTTCGAGCCAAAGGCAAAAGAGGGAAAATTTATAGATTTTAGATAGAAAAAAATAGAGAGAAAAAATGAAGAATGGGTGCTTGATGATAAGTTGGTCGATTACTCACTTTTATAGTCCCAAAATATCGTTTCATATTTTCCTATCAGAAACGGCGGACATTTTGACTTCCATGATGGAAGAAACTAAATATTGACAGCTGCGACAGTGACACCCTGCGCGCGCAGCACGTGTTGGCTTCCTGCTAGAGAAATTCTCCTATTGGTCAATTTAATTCGATTTTGAATCGCGCGCCAGATTACAGTCAATTGCAAAATATCTCTAGCAGGAATCAATATTTAGTTTCTTCCATCATGGAAGTCAAAATGTCCGCCGTTTCTGATAGGAAAATATTAAATGCTATTTTGGGACTATAAATGTGAGTAATCGACAAACTTATCATCAAGCGCCTATTCTTCATTTCTTCTCTCTATTTTTTTCTATCTAAAATCTATAAATATTCCCTCTTTTGCCTTTGGCTCGAAAAATGCTAGACCACATGAAAAGTTGACAGAATTAGACATACGCGCAACAAGCGTCTCAAAACAGTGGGTGTCGGGATCAATAAAAAAAAGAAAAAGAACAGATTAAAACCCCTCAAAAAGTGCGTTTATTGTGGAATTGTATTATCCTTCTAATAATTTCGACATACATGGATATTGCAAGTAGGTATACTCGAATTACTGTCTGGGTGTCTTAACCCCGTTATTATTGCGCCCCTGGGATCTGAGTTTTTCTACATGAGAAATTTTCAAATTCCATCAGCCTTAAAACATAACTCCTAAACCATTCGTTAGCTCATTGTGAGTGAATTAAGTACTGGATTTTTATGCATGTTCAAAATTTAAAACTAAGGATAGAAAAATATTCAAAATGTGAGATAGAAAGATATTCAAATTATCTTAGAAGAGATGGACGAGAGATAGATAAAGTCTAATGAAAACGACGTATACACGCAAAGATAAAAAAAGATAGCGTTTGATGGATGCAAAGTGTGCACTTGGGAGATATAGAAAATATCTTTATCCTTTTTTATCCAAAAGTTCAAGTCTTTTCTATATTTTTATTTTCAAGACGGCAGAGTGCATACTTTAATTAAAAAACAATTTTCCTTTTCATGAACCACCTTGATCGCTAATGGACATCTATGATTCTATACTTTTGGTACTTTTAGTGGCTTTGGATGTTTCACCCCTAGAAGAGAGTAAGTTTTTTTTTACTTTTTAAGGGTTTTGGATCCAAGTTATAACCTAAACAGTTTCTTTCATTTTACTTAAAAAATATTATAATATTATTTTACCGAAATACTTCCGTAAGCCTAGGACAGAGAGACATTTCGTCCATATTTCATTTGTTCCTCGATAAAATAAATTAAATGAATGCTTAATGAAAAAACAGGACTTTTTAGTGAAAGACTGGAGATTATAACGCAAATTTCAATAATAAATGCTGAAATAGTATAGTGAAAGTTTAACGTGAACTTCTTGATAACTTAACACGATAACACGTCAAGTTTTAACGAAGAGTTCGGTAAAATCTCGTGTATTTTCGGTAAAACTGGGACGGATTCGGAACTAGCAGAAAGGAAAAAAAATAGTTCAGTGTCTCAAACGGGACTGTCTGCGCGCGCATTGTGTTGGAAGTTACAAAGTCACATATATTTATAAATATATACACAATACACTTTTACATACATTTATATAGAATGTTAAATACAAATACAAATATATTTAAAAATCGGAAACAGAGAAAAATCATATTAATAAAATCGAATCTCGTGAGAATTAAACTCGAGTCTCCATCGTAGCAGTCCAGATTCTTGACCATCTTGGTACGGGAACCTATATTCAATGTTTTCTAAAATCTCGATGATATTTTAGACGCTTTATACTATTGTGGCATGGGCGCATAGTATGATGTCAGGCAATTCTCGTTTTACCGAGACTTCGGTAATTTCTCGCGATGACTAATCAAAATAAAATCTCACGATTAATAGCAGAGAAATTGCTTGGTTATTTATTTTACCGAACATTCGTAAAAAATATATAAATCCACATTAATTTTTAATGTACTATTTAATATTTCATACCGCGCCTAAATTAATTTCTAACGTACTAAATTTTTACTTTACGCTCGTCAGAGTTTCACCGACCTTTTGTTATACTGTACCATTTGCTAGTTAATAAATATTAAAAATTATGCGACACATCACCGAAATGTCTCTCTGTACCAGCTTTACCGAAGTTTTCGGTAAAATATAACGATTTCGTTCTCTCAGTATAGTTAAATATGTTGTCTCTATTTAGCGCTAATTATTTGTAAAACAGAATCATGGATAATACAATAAAAGTGCATAATTTAAATAATTAGAAGAGACCGGGCTATTCCGTTACCTCCCTCTATTTAGATAAACGTTAATTTGAGAATCGTGCATGTGATATTGTAAATGCGTCTTTATGCACAAGTGTCAGAGACGTAGCTTCGTGAAATTGTAATGTAGCGATATCCATGAAGCAAAATGTACTTTCCACTGAGAGCGAATTAAGATTCGTGCTAAACATTGCATTTTTCTAAAAATTTCACATGTACTTTTTGTATCGAATATCAATAAAAAATATTTAATACAGTGAAGCTCCTTGCATTATGATTTATTAAATACGCTGACTAATGATGTACCCATCTTGAGAAAAAAATCGTATTTTTTTTATTAAAAATGCAATTGAAAAGTAGGTGACGGAATAGCCCCGATCTCCCCTAAATTGCATAATTAAATCTTTCGTTTAAAAAGGTAACTATAAATTCTAATATCTCATGAGTGAAACATTTAAATTGCATTTTGTGGCCAGAACTTATAACCCAAAACCATTTAATTTTTTTTCTGTAAAATAAAATTAGATTTTATTATTCAATATAATATTGTATTATTCCTTAACAGGGAATTGAGCATGCCAGACGAAATAAGATCTACCTGTTTACCTACAATTAGTGCAGAAGAATGTTGGAACCATCATGAAGTCGCCGAACATATTTCTAATCAATTTATTTGTACCCGTCATTCAGAAAAAAGATGTACTGTTGGTGACGATGGTAACCCTCTGGTTTACCAAGAACATTTGATTGGTATTCTTTCTTGGCATGGGAACAATGAACTGAATAGTCCTTCATTTTTTATGAATGTAGCTCTTCCTGAATTTAGAAATTGGATTATCACACACATGCATCATATTCCTCCATATCCGCTAGTGCCATTACCGCCAGTTCATCATCCTCGGGAGGTGGAACGCAGGCAACAGAGGTGTTCTAAGATACATCCCTGCCCTGATTGAGGCGATGCAAACTCAAATTACGAGTGTTGGATTCAAGTTCTAACCTCAAAATTTGATCTTTCCAAATTATCCAATATTATAATTATCCATTACTAATAAATTTGAAATTGTTTCCAAAGCTCGAAATGTATGTATCATTATGAGTGGAATCTAAATTTATTTCATGCCAATCAATTACGATTGATTCTTTTTCAGTCCGAACTGGTGTCTCAAGTTTATTCCAAACAATTGCGCGACCGTTCCACAGAAATTCCAATTGATTTCGAACGAATCTGAAAGAATTTTTTATTCCATAAGAGTTGTACTGATAACGAAATTTCCTTTTGAGTTTTCATTCCATCTGAATCTGCTGCATCATTCGAATCAAAAAAAATTTCCATTCTGTCTAAATTCGCAGAATCAGGCGAGAAATTACTTCGAATAAGTTCTTCTCATTCCACCCATAACCCGAATGAATGCGAATGCCAATACATCCTCAATTGAATTTTAATTTCCTCTGAATTCACGCAGTATGATAAAAGTAACTAAATGTTATTAGTCAACTGTGAAATAAATTATATAAAACAATAAGATATATAATATAAGTTTAAGGGGTATGGTTACAGTAGCGGATGCAAAATTGTGGATATATTCAAAAATTTTTTTTGTATGAAAAATTAATTTATTTATTAAACTAATTATATGTACATGAAGCTCCAATATCCAAGAATCAGAAAATATATTTTTTTTCAAACAAAATGACCGACTTCTTTCAGTTTCTTTTCGAAGAATTTTTTTAAATCTATCGAAAATTCCGTATTTACTTCTCTCCGAAATTGAACTATAAAGGTGTGGTTAAATTTGAAGTATAATCTTGGTGGATTATGCTAAAATGGGAGGAAAGGGAACAGGAACTGCCATGTGGGGGCGAAAATAATTACAGCAGAATGTACAAATTAATTAACTAGTTTATTTACCGTTGAGAGTTGCTCCGGCTAAATCAAAGTAAAGAGTACAGGAATGGTTGAAAAAAGACTACTGTATGAACAGCTGAGCTGTCACCGTGCGCTCACCAGCTGATCCGAAGAGAAAGAGAGCAAGGTGGCCGAACGACGATTCACAGTGTGGGAAAATGGTTGGTGGACCAAATAAACTCTCACTTTAACATAAGAAACTTTATTATATAAAATAGCGTGCAAGACGCAAGACAACTGTTCCATACCGAGATCCGAACGCAAGTGCTGTGCGCAAACAGCCCGACTTACGAAGTCTTCCACTCCGTTCAACGCAAGAGAGAGAGAGCGGCGTAACAAGAATAGCTAACTTTAGTTACTTTAGTAGGTACCGAATCTAGATACGGTTTATTATTGTCTGAATTGTCGATGTCATCATGAACAAAATACGCTGGTTTCAATAGTTCTACTGATACGCTCTTAATTTGACCTTTAATTAATATATCGAAAACTCTGTCAGAAACGCGTTTTACCACTTTGTAGGGACCAGTGTAAGATCTTTCAAGCGCTCTTTTAGCCTTATTTTCTAAGAAAATGTGTGAACAAGTATATAAGTTGATACGATCCCCTTACTCCGTAAAGGAGTAAAGAGGGAGAATGTATCGTAGAGTCTACGTTATTGAAATAATTTGTTCCTACGAAGAACCAAGAGTTGATGTAGTTATGAAAAAAACTGATTGGGACATTTGAAGAGAAAAAAATATAGGCAGGGTTACGCTTTCAGATGATGAAGATTTATTCCGTCTAGTTTCCTGAACTGGATCGGAGGAGCGTTTTGGCTGGCTTAGCAGGGGCAATAGCGTGGCAGGTAGTTGCTGGGGGCGGGACAGATAGCACAGGGGCACTGGTCCTTGGCTGAGGCTCGAAGGTCAAGTCCTAGGTAGTAAATCCTGAGTGAGTAAGTCTTGCTGAGGTGAGCCAGAGTCCGTCTGACTGAGAGAGCCAAGTAGTAAGGCTTGTATGGTTCGTCCGAGGTCCGGAACTGAAGTATCTCGTTCGAGGCACAGAACTGAAGTCTCGAGTTAGGGCCGGAGTGCCTCGTTTTATCCTCTGTGCCAGAGAATCGTCGCAAAACTTGGCTTGCCTTCTGCCTCCGACACTCGATGGACGCTTCCGTCTATGCTCCTCTTTTCCAGCTTTTACATGATTAATTAATTCTAAACATTTTGCAAGTTCTATTTATTCTTAAGTCTAACTTATCAAGAAACGAAATTTTTACCATATTTTACCTAACTGTTACAAAATTAGAATAAGAGATTAATGATTAATTTTCCTACTTAACGTTTAATAATTATTCGATTAATTATTATTTCTTCTAATTATTAAACTATTTATTATCACTGGAAGTTCGGTTATTATTAATAATAATAATTTACCAAGCTTTGACCCAAGCCAAGCACAATGTTGGAGCGTGCGTCAGGGTGGAAACAAAACTTGGAGATTTACCCTAATTAAATGACGTAGGCAGCGTCACCAAGTCTATGAACTCATTATTGTCATCAAATAAATGGGCCCAAGCTAAGGGATCATCCCTGTATTTAGAACGGCCCAGATTAAACTAAATCTGGCGCTTGGGTCGAGGCCTTAATGGGCGGAGCACCCTAAGTACCCTAGGTACTTACTGCTGACCCATTTCCCAAGTGATTTTCTAGTTCCGATCTTTGCATATCCTAATTCTAAGTTTATGGATTGGCAATGTCGTATAATCTATGCGCATTTGGCGTATATCAAAGACTTTTAAAACGAATCCACGCAACTTATAATTATGTACAACAGGCAGTGGGCGAACTTGTCGCATGTACTCTCGAAACTCCTCAATAAAGAAGTTTGGATCAGGTGTAAAGTTTTCCGGAAGGAAAAATTCTCCCGGCAATCTTAATACTCTTCCAAAAACTAGTTCAGTCGGAGATGCATTTGTGTCTAGTCTAACATGGTTGCGTAATCCCATTAATACTGTAGATAGTACGCGAGTCCATTCATTGTTTGCATGACACATTATTGCAGCTTTTACAACCCGGACCATAGCTCAATGAGCCTGTTCGCAGCCGGATGATAACTAGTGGTGAGAATTCGCTCTATTCCGGTAAGCAAGAGAAGCGCTGTAAAAAGTCTAGACTCAAATTGTGCGCCATGATCTGTTATTAGGTGTTTCGAAGCACCATAACGCGATATCCACGAATCGTAAAATGTCCTAGCAACCGTTTGTGCTGTTATATCTCTTAATGGTACCGCTTCCATTCAGCGAGAAAATCTGTCTATTATAGTTGAGCAATATGAAAAACGTTCCGACGGAGGGTGAGGTCCAACAATATCTATATGGGTATGATCAAATCGTCCATCAGGGGCGATAAAGTGGTTGGAAAGGAGTTTGACGTGTCTTGAGACCTTAGATTATTGACAGTCGATACACACCTTACACCACCGAGCAACGTCTCGATGTAAATCTGGCCAGATGTATGATTGACGGATAAGTCGATCCGTTACTTTCGCGCCCGGGTGAGCTGATTGATGGTAAAAGTTGAAAACTTCCTTTCGTAGACTCGCAGGAATGTAAGGACGGATTGTTTCGCCTGAAATTTCACAATATAATGACGTAAGTTCTGGGCCCTATTGAATTTTCTTTAATTTGAGTGGGAAATCCGGTGAACCTCGGATCGACTTTCGCTGTTCATCAGCTTCTTATTGTTCCGCAAAATCTTTCAGGCTAAACATAAGGGGGAGTCTTAATGCATTAACCCTTGAAAGCGATTTCGCAACTAGGTTTTCGGTGCCAACAATGTATTCTATTTTGGTAGAAAATGTCCAATGAAGGATAGTTGTCGCGATTGTCTAGGTGATGCTTTGTCAGATTTTTGCATGAAGGCGTAAATCAAGGGTTTCTGATCAGTTATAATTTTAAAATCGCGACCTTCCACATAATATCGGAAGAATTTGATTGCCTCATAGCATGCAGTAAGTTCGCGATCATACGCAATGTATCTAGTTTGAGCTGGCGAGAATTTCTTTGAAAAAAAAGTTAAGGGTTCCCAACCGTTTTGAGAAGACTGTTCGAGTACAGCACCTATGGCAAAATCGGACGCGTCTGAAACAACACGCAGTTCAGCACCAGGAGAGGGATGGGCTAATAGAGTAGCATTAATTAGATCACCCTTACACTTCAGAAATGCTTCTTCAGCTTCTTTTGTCCACGTAATTCCCCTAGTGTCATTTTTCTTCGAATCATGAAGGTAGGCGTTCAATGGGGTCTGAGTATCCGCAGCGTGAGGTAAGTTGCGTCTGTAAAAGTTTATCATTCCTAAAAATCTTCTTAGCTCAGCAATTGTTCGAGGTTTGGGAAACTTCAGAATGGCCTCAACTTTATCAGTTGTCGGTTTGATTCCATAACTGTCGATCAAATATCCTAAAAACTCTATCTTTTTTTCCCCGAAAGTACATTTATCAACGTTCAGTCGCAGCTGAACATTTTTTAGTCTTTGAAAGACGGTGCGTGAATGTTGACGATGCACCTCCACCGAGGAAGAAGCAACCAAGATATCGTACCTTTGGAAAGTTTGGCTTGTATTGCGAAGTCCAAATGTTATAAATAGATATTCGAAGGACCCGAACGGTGTGGTCACGGCAGTTTTTTCAATGTCTTCCGGAGCCATGGGAATCTGATTGTAAGCCATATGTAGGTCCAAGGTTGAAAATATTTTCTTACCGTGTAGATTGGCAGAACAATCATACAGGTAAGCTGTTGGACACCTGTCGGATGTGGTGATTGCATTTAAGCGACAATAATCACCACAAATCCTCCACCTACAATCTTTTTTTTTAGCCATGTGTATCGGGCTGGCCCAAGGACTGCTCGAAGGTCGACAAATTCCTTCCTCCACCATTGACCTAAATTCCTGCTTGGCTGCCTGCAATTTATCAGGCGTGAGACGACGTGAGCATTCAGCAACAGGAGAACCAGTTGTAATTATATGATGGAGAACTTTTCCTTCTTTGGAAGGGGATAGTTTGGAAGATATAGTGATTTCTGGAAATTCCATAAGAATTTCCTTGAAATTTATATTTGATATGGTTGAGTTTACTGAATGCATGGATGTATTTTTAGGTTTTCCAATCACATACAAATTCGTTTTTGTGTCAATAAAGCGACGTCTTCATGTGTCAACAACGAGCCTATAGTGATTTAGAAAATCCGCTCCGAGAATCGAGTACTGAACATCAGCAATGATGAAATTCCATTTAAACAATCGACGTAATCCGAGATCGAGAATGCGCAATGACTCACCATAAGTGTTAATGCATGAATCGTTAGCTGCATAGATTTTTAAACCATGAGGTTTCCCATGGATTCTGGTATTTGCAGGAAGTATTGATATATCAGAACCCGTATCAGCAAGAAAATCGTGACCAGAATTACGGTCGCGTATATGGAGACGATAAGAAATGTTTTTACCTTCAACGACCGTCTCCGCAACGGAAGGAGATTCTAGTTTTTTGATTTCCATTCGCCGTATTTACTGCACCAATCTCTGCATGATTGGGGATTTTCAGGGTACTCTTTATGCGCAAGGCAAAGATTCGACATTTTTCGCAAGATGATCCAGTTCAAATTGGATAGAGGAGTCGACCCTTTTTGATACTGCAGCAACATGTAAATCAGAATCTTGGCTGTCTTCCGCTAGCTTATCTGCCATTGACGCTAATCTATTCAAATCTGTCACCTCTGAAACAACTAAAAATCCGCGATGTTGGGAGGTAAGTGATCCAAGAAAACTTGTTTTACAACAGTATCATCGCAACGACCATTGTTGAGATGGCGCAATCGATTTAAAATAAGCGAGGGTTTTCCGTCCGATGGTACTCGACCCTTTAAAAAATTGCGAAGGTTGGCTTCCACGGAGGTCGAATATGTCGCGAGAATTCGGTCCTTAATCGCCTGGTATTTATTTTCTATTTGCACTTCAAGGTGCAATTCTGCGATTATGGCATTGGCCATGGTTAATAGTGCCCTAATATTCGCGTTGCCTAGGGTAGTTTCTACCTGGATAAACCACAGTTCCGGGTCAGATTGATAAAACGAGGGTATCTTCGGCACCCGATTCAATTGCATGTTGTTAAATTGTTCCCGCAATTGTGCGAGATCCGCCACGTTTTCACCGTTTAGGCTCATGTTTTCCAACAGCGAACGAACTAACCGACGATGGACTTACCTTTACCATCTTTGTGAATTTGTTTGATAATTTTTTTTAAAACAGAATTTAATTTCTAGTTGCTAACCTGGAAGTACAATAACTACAAAATGAAATACCAGTAGCGTCGTTTACAGCATTCTCCGAGAACCAGACGTCAACTAAAAGATGGTCGTGGCTCGATAGTTAATATCTTGACAAAATTTGGCGATTTCCAATAGGTGCAACTTGACGATCGTCGTCCTTGATGATGTTTGTAGTCCAGAAAATTGGTTCGGTTTACCATTCAACCGCTCGTAGAAATTTGACAACGTCGGCCGAAGTGTAGTTGGTGATTTTCCGAATACCCATGAACAGGAACAATGGTGGCCTTACAATGCACTACAACCTCGTGGACAAGATGGCCGCCTTCTAGTATGCCAATTTATAATGTCTTTTTAGGATTCCCGGGCGTTGAGAAACCGGTATTTTTTATTTCGGCGTTCCTTGTATTTTTGGAGAGTGTATTGTACTCCCAAAATTTCAAGTATACTCAGACTCGTTCACTAGTAAAAGTCTTAAACACCCAGCGTCGGTGTGGCGTCACTTTTTTGCACCATTGAAGTATCAGATAAATTTGTGATGCAGTAAAGGCATTAGTTGCCGGAAAACACTTTTCTCGTAAGAATTGAAATTGTCGGGGTCACCAATGTGGGAAAATGGTTGGTGGTCCAAATAAACTCCCACTTTAACACAAGAAACTTTATCTTACAAAATAGCGTATAAGACGCAAGACAACTGTTCTATACCGAGATCGGAAAGCAAGTGCTGTGCGCAGACAGCCCGACTTACGGAGTCACCCACTCCGTTCAACGCAAGAGAGAGAGAGAGAGCGGCCTAACAAGAATAGCTAACTTTAGGTGTTACCCACAACAGCACCGCTGCTCGCCGGTTCGGGCCCCGCCCCCCATCTTGCACTCAGGCAACCAAAGTAACAGCCATGTTACAGAAGTCGATCGAATAGAAATTGTTAAAGTTATTTGTCACGCTGATTGGAATTGCTGAGTATAATACTAAAAGTTTATAATTTTGGTGCGATTTAGCAGCGCACTCACGAGGCGGTACACTGAAATAAATTTAGTACCAATACTTGCTATCTCAATATTCATAATTGATATAGACGATTACGATTTGGGGAAATCGGGTACCATAAATATACAAATTATTGTTAGCATACTTACAAAACTTTAAAATTCTTGAAAACAAGGATTGGTATATCCAATAGCAAAGATTAATATTTTATGTATTATGGACGCAGAATAATAAAAGTAGTGCTAACGATGTGAATCGGAGTTTCGGAGAACTTTGCGTTTCTCGCTAAGCACCATGCCGTTTCTCACAAGTGCAAACATTTTCACCTATTACTATATAAGGAATTTTCAAACCTCTTCTATCAGCGTGATTTACTTGCGATGCGTGTGTTAGATGTTAATGTATGTGTATTACTATGTACATAAACTGAAGTTAACTTAGTATAGTTACCTTTACGAATTGTAACGTGATATTTCATATACGTACAAGAAATTACTAAAACTAAGAATATCTATAAGTAAATATCAAATATACAAATTGCGTATGGAATCAGCACTAAATTGCTTCGATGGGGTGACATCTGTCATATTGACCAATCGGAGTGGATTCTGTAAGTAACTCCGAAACTCCAGCAACTGGGACATTTCTATTGTAATAAAATTGTTATTAATTCTAAGACTCGAATATTATCTGTTTAAAACTAGGTTCATTAGGGCCGGCTGGCCTAGAAGGAACCCAGTGGGCAAAAGGAGATGGACATCCTTAGGACGTTCATGTCAATCCAATTGACGTCTTTAAGACGTCCTCAGGATGTCCATGACTTTTTGCCCAATGGGAAGCATTTCAAAGCACGTAGCGTAACTATATGGTAGCGAAACCTCGTATTCCGGTGAGGCCTCCTTCTTGGAGGGGCCTCCGAGGAGCCTGTTAGACTAAGTAGAAAAAACATTTAACTCGAATCTGTATTTCAATATTTATTTTAAAACTTTAAAGGGCCTAGCGGAATAAGCATGGAAAATCTGCCCCCGCACGTATAAAGCTGAAATTAATGTCACAAGTTCGTATCCATAAGGTTTGAAGGTCCACCAAGTTTCAACTTGAAAATCCCATTTTTGTGGGAGATATGGAGGGGGGAAAAAATAAAAAAAGTGATTTTTCTTGAAAATGGCTCAACCGATTTTGATGAAAAAAATATATGTTGTAGTCACTAATGAGACTATTTCAAAGAAAAAATTACAAAATTTTTCGAAAAAAATTACAGGTCAAAAAAAATTTTTGAATTTTTCAAACATTTTTTTTTGAGGTTATGTTCTCGAGTGACCACTTTCATATTTTACCTAAACAATCTTTAGAATGTCCTTTATAACATATATTTTTTTTGAATTTTTTTAAGGGGGGTGACAATGTTAAAAAAAAATAAAAATCGCGCATGCAACGTTGCGCATTCTTATAGTGCACTCCATCCGACCGCATACTTTAGAATACGACTCCATTCCATTTTATTTATGGTTCTAAAAGTTTTTCAGGCTGCTTAATATTTTTGGTAATTTTCGATTATTTGCCATTTCATTATGTGTTAGTAGACACATTTCAAGGGAGCGTGCATGTCGTAAGTCAGCGGCTTATGTACCAGTGTTCCCTTGACGAACAGAAGCTAACTAACTTAGCGGGTACTGTCCACTTGTGGATACACTATTACCGAGACGAGCACTGTCGATGTCGATCTCGCGGCGCTTCTCTTCTCGACTCCTCAGCTCCCCTCATCTGTTTTGGAAAAACCCAACTTTCTCATAAGTACAGAAACCTAGGGGACTCAAATCCAGGCATATCATTGTGTGACTTTTAATTTTTTTCTTGTTTTTGATTCTCATGCGTGCGCTTATCCACGCTGCTAGCTTCATTTTTTTCTTGATCTTAATACAACGTGATCTTCAGACAATTGATCTTTAGAAAACGTGCAATCTAACAGGCGATCTTTATTTCTTGTACAAGCAATAGTCGTTCATACGTTACGTTAAAAGGATATCTTTTGCGATTCGAATATTTATTGCGATCCTATTATCCAAACA
>UCOK01018991.1:0-17473 GCA_900474325.1 Synergus umbraculus
TTCCAAAACAGATGAGGGGAGCTGAGGAGTCGAGAAGAGAAGCGCCGCGAGATCGACATCGACAGTGCTCGTCTCGGCAATAGTGTATCCACAAGTGGACAGTACCCGCTAAGTCAGTTAGCTTCTGTTCGCCAAGGGAACACTCGTACATAAGCCGCTGACTTACGACATGCACGCTCCCTTGATATGTGTCTACTAACACATAATGAAATGGCAAATAATCGAAAATTACGAAAAATATTAAGCAGCCTGAAAAACTTTTAGAACCATAAATAAAATGGAATGGAGTCGTATTCTAAAGTATGCGGTCGGATGGACATTCTAAAGATTGTTTAGGTAAAATATGAAAGTGGTCACTCGAGAACATAACCTCAAAAAAAATGTTTGAAAAATTCAAAAATTTTTTTTGACCTGTAATTTTTTTCGAAAAATTTTGTAATTTTTTCTTTGAAATAGCCTCATTAGTGACTACAACATATATTTTTTTCATCAAAATCGGTTGAGCCATTTTCAAGAAAAATCACTTTTTTTATTTTTTCCCCCCTCCATATCTCACACAAAAATGGGATTTTCAAGTTGAAACTTGCTGGACCTTCAAACCTTATGGATACGAACTTGTGACATTAATTTCAGCTTTATACGTGCGGGGGCAGATTTCCTATGCTTATTCCGCTAGGCCCTTTTAAAGGAATTCAAGAGATTCTATGTTTGAAAAATTCCGTACAAAAAGATTTTTATTATAGAATTATAATTTTTTTCCACATAAAAGGTACATATTTTGAGAAGTTGTAAAAAAAAATTAACTAAAAAAATAGAAAATGAGCGAGATATGGCCACTTTGCGAAGGGTCTAAAAAAAAGGTCGTTTGCGGTGATCACGATTGCTCATCACTGGATCATCCGAAATCAAAAAAAATTGTTGCGATCGTTAGTACATAAGATTTGGCTGCGGTTGAACGAAGGATTTGAAAAAAAAATTTTTTTTTACAAAATGGCGCATGCTTGAAGTCAAAAATTTTTTTACGATCTAAATTTTGGTCATATTTTCAGGGGGAAAAAAAACTATTAATGGAATCTCAAAATCCTTCGTCCATCCGCAGGATAATTATATTTTACATAAGTGGTATAAATTTCAAGTTGATCGGTTGATTCGTTTTGAAGTTACAGTGATCACCGACTTCGAAAACGTGGTTTCCAGAAAAACTCTAAGTCTTATATTTTGAAAAATACTGCTCGGATTGATTTGAAATTTTCCGAAAATACTTTTGAAATGTTGTACTCTCAGAATATGCAATAAAAAAATCGATTTTCTGAAATTTCTAAGTGTATCTAACCCCTTAAAAGATTTTAGAGAATTTTAAGGATTCCATGGAATTTAATGAGATTTCTAATAATATTAATATTATAAATTTTTAAGTTAAATGTTATCGTGGAATTTAAGCAATTTCAATAAGTTTGTGGGTACTTTTATGGAATTTTATAAGATTTTTAATAATTTTAAAAGATTTCACGGAATCTTGAAGGATTTAGAAGGTTTTGTATGAAATTTTAAGAGATTTCAAACAGTTTCTAGGATTTTAAGAAATTAAAACATTTTTCCTGGGATTTCGAGGAATTTTCAGAGTGTTTAACGTATAGTAAGAAATTTTGACGGTTTTAAAATGATTTTATGCGAATTTAAGGGATTTTTATGATTTATAACAGATTTTATGAAATATTAAAAGATTCGATAGAATTTTTTGAAATTTCTAATAATTATAATAAATTTTAAAGGATATATAAAGGATATAGAAGGAATATTATCATAGAATTTTAAGAGATTTTCACGAATTTTAACGAATTTCAGGAGATTTTCTGAACTTTTAAAATGCTATTTGGATTTTGAAGGATTTTAAAGTTTGGCGCGTAATTTTATTGAGGGACTTCAAACAATTTTTATGACTCAAAAGATTTCGTAGAATTTTGAAAGTTATCGTCAAATTTTTTGTGATTTCAATATGTTTCTAAGAATATTTTAAGAGATTTTAACGAATTTTGAAGGATTTTGAAGCTTTTTGTATTTTCTAGACATTTCGTGACACCACTTTTTTAAGATAGGATTCCTTCTTCCCCTAAAAATGTGCCCCTGAACCCTAAGGACTTTCAAGCAGTTGTCATTTTATGTCTCTGGAATTGATCACATCGTCTTGAGTCTCTCTATGTTTCTTGAGTTGATCACACTTTTTGTTCGTTGATTTATGTTTATGAAATCTCACACATCCTTTTCAATCAGTCTTTACTCATGTATCTGCGAGTTAATTCTTATCTTCACATCTTTAGTGAAACTTCTCTCTAAATCTGAATTATTTTTGAAGGAAAATTTTTTTTCGTTTAAAATAAATTAAATGCTTCTGTTAATATACTATTTATTAACTAAGAAAATACAAACAAAAAATATCTTAATCTTCCTTTTATTTTTTAAAAATTATTTAGGAGTCTTCTAGTTTTTATGTAAATAATTAAGTGTTTTATTAAGCTGAAGAAAAGGCCAACGAATTTATTGGAAAACTTTATTAGTTTATTTTATTTTTTTAACATTTTAACAACAAACATTTTTTTTTATTTAATGCATTCGGACATTTTTATAAGTTCGGGAATTTTACAGATCTGATATTTTATAATTTCGGCCATTTTCTTATGGGAATTTTCCATTTCGAGAATACTGAATTTCGGTAATATTATACACATTTGGCAATTTTCCACTTCGGAAATTTTCTAATATCAGCAATTTTCTGGTTCGACTATTTCCTTTTCGAAAAATTGACTAAGAAATCCTAACAAATGAAATTTTCGTCTAAAAAAATATATATTTTGTTTTTTAAATTTCCATTGAAATAAATAAATAGATATTTACTAACACAAGTTTTTTATTGTTTAGATTCAGGCATTTTCTATTTTGTAAATATTCAATTTCGGTAATCCTATCTAAAAAAGACATGTATTATTTCGAATAACTATCGGAAATTTTAAATCTTTAAATGTCTAATGCGGTATTTATATTTTCCGTAAATTTATGTATTCGGTATTCATTTTATCAGTGTTTTACGTCAGTTTTCAAGTTTTCTTGAAGAGTATTTTTTTTGCCGTTACAGAGTTTCTAAATTTGAATTTATTTATTTCTACGTGGAATCTTGTTGGGATACCCTCGGGACTTGTTTTTTACTCGGTCATCGATATTTTTTCCAATGTTTCAATGGCCCACTGCGGACCTGAAGAAAGTGAGTGAGAGAGAGGGGGGGAGAGGGGGTCGGGGAGCAGAGCGAAGAAGTGAGAGAGAGAGAGTGAGAGCCGGCACGGAAGGTGTGGAGCAAAGGGTGGGGCGCCGGGGTGGGTGATCGCGGCGGGGGAGGAGTATTGAAATGGCTGAGTTCAGTTGTAGCGCTACCGCGGTTCGGGTAGGGTCACACGTATAGGTTTTTTTGCCTGGTATCGTGTATCGGTTGCGTGTTTCGTCTGACCGAACACGCGTCTACTTCACTTAAAAAAGTCAGCGCTCCCCTACTTACACCCTCAATTCATAACTGACAGATCAACAAAACAATACATCAGCACCCGGAATCGACTCATCACCTTCTCGATGGTTACCCTCCACCCTAATGATAACGATCGAGAATGTTTAAATTGAGAAAGTTATAGTCACTGTTGCAGAAACTCCCATGAGAGTTTCCTTCTCGGCGGCTAAACGAGCCGGTTACGTCGCTACTTACGGGACATGAGGGAAATGGAGTCGAAGTTATAAATTACTGTTGGAGTTTTTATAGAGCGATACGGTTCCAGCGATGGTAAACGATTTGCGGGAAACGAATATTGGCTTCATACCGGTTGTCGGTAGACTCGCTTTGGTCTCAACACGTTCGTTAAAATTTCCAGCTTGTCGCGGTACTACCAAGAGTAGCAGCGACGCACTTCCGGATGAATCTTTCGCGGAGGTCAAGTAAGATGCAATCATTTCATTTTGTTGAGAGAAGATTAATTAAAAAACAAGATAAGAAATCTGTTAATCAAGAGATTAATAAAGTGAATATCAATTAAAAGCTAAGGAATAAAATTTGTATTATAGAGATACAATCATCTGTCTATGGACAGATTTTTCAAATACATATCAACTTTAATATCCAAAGACATCTAGATTTTATCTATCATAGAATTATTAACATCGGAAGATATTGGAAATTGGTGTCTCCATCAATAAAAACACATGTCTCGATATAGCCTTTCGAAAGTGTGAGCATTAGAAAGAGAGAATCAATCAATAATGCACTCGCTTAAGTTGACATAAAGTGTGTGCGAGTCAATATAATGCTAGAGATAGGCGAGCGGCAGTGTTGGCTGTTGACTGCAGTATACACGTGCTTTCGTTTCATCTGCCGGTAGCAACGTAGATACGTGGGCGTCACACAGCGACGAGTGACTCTGACCTACACATAAGATTGATGTTTCTCAACTATATATAATTTATGAGAAAGATCCAAAGGGAGGGAACTTAGTGACGGTGAATGTACTACTCTTGGCACAAGGTAGAAGCGAGATTCTCAAGTCAGAAATCGCAGCTCTATCGTCAATTACGGGACCAGCTGTAATAACTATCTTTAATGTTCTTTGAAACAGGAAGAAAGTCAATGTGTGAAGCTGAATTCAGGGTCGCTTCCGGATGAAGCAACCTTCGAATAATATAAACATTGTGGATGACGTTCAAATGCATTTACCCAGTCTGGAGTGTTTTAAATAGATACAATGCTGTCTAGCCAAGATAAACAAACTGTACTGGAGGTGTAAACTTGGGGGAAACTTGATAAACTTGTAAATGCAAAAAGGTGTCGGTTGTATTTGTTTTTGACCGAGCAAGGGTCAAGTTCGCATAACGCCGCGCTGGTAGTGTGTTCGACGGCGGGCAGGTTTAGTCGCAAAATATTTGATGATTTGCTCAAGCAAGGAAATAATTTAAGGGAAGATACAATATTTGTTGAATGTCATCGGATTAACGAGATACCTTTACTCGAAAAGAAGTCATCTCTGTCAGGAATAGAAGAGTTTATTTACTCGCTTTGAGCAAGAGGCGTATTTATATCTCGGTTACCCGCTAGCTAGAGCGGGATCCAAACATGAATTCACTCAAGCATAAGAAAGGCAAGGACAAAGAAAGCAGGGACGAGGGAATTGTGAAAAGTCGCTCCATGTATAAAGTTCTTGCTTAACACGTCTATCTTTTTTGGCATTGCTTTTTATATTTTCCAAGAAAGAAAAAGAGCATCAGACGAGTCACGTTTTTTTAAGTCACGTATAGAAAGTAGACTACAAACTACGATGCGGCTTTTTATATTTTAACATTAGAGGTTAATGTTTTTTAACATTCATCGTATGGTCCACATCATGTCCTGCTGCTCGTTTCTAACAATAAGTCTATTTGAGGATTCATTTAAACAGCTTAAGGCTGGCGGCAATCAAAGGCTTTGCTACACTCTAATGGCGGATATAAAAAACGATCCTGCCACAAGAAGACAAAATCTTGGTGAAGATGTCTAGACGAAACAAAGACCCTGTGCACAAGTGCCACTCGGATCCGGGGGCAGCAAGCGGCTCTGAGGATGCTTCTTACGGGGGATGTAAGCGGATCTCACGCAGACATGTACCCAGCATTACTGGTTCTCCAGCTACTCGAAAGTGCGTCCTCACCCTCGACGGATACAGCTATGTTATCGGTGAGTAGCATCCATTCAACCGGACAACGTGAATAAATGTGGCGATTGAGTTTTTCATTTGGTGTCGATAACTCCGCAGGTCACAATGAAATTAAATCGCTCAGACGGATAGGAATCGAACGAGACAGAAATTGAAAACGAATTCATAAAATGTGACTATAGAGGAGAGACAACGTAACCTGGTTAAAATAGTGGTTCAATTTCTGATTGAAAGTCTATCTTCTAATTATACATATATACGAATTGAAGAGTTATAGGAAGCCACCCACCGGCTTCCATTTTTGACTTCCAATATTCGGATAATTGAATGTCCCCGACGACACAAGCACCTTAAATTCAAACATACAATGGTTAGTAGAGTGTGTGAAAAATAAAAATGTATTAAAAACTAATTACATTTTGGAAATTTATGTTTCTTAAAAAAATTAACATCCTTTAAAAAATTTTAATTAATCAGATGATGCCTTGTACTGGCGCAGTGGTCTGAAATAGGAATTCAGTGTTCAGAATTGCCTACAGGTCGTAATTCTTAACTGATTTAACGTTTTTTTTAAATAGTCAGCATTAAAAGTTTAAGAGATTTGTGGTTTCCTTTTTTTAAAATTGTTCCTCAAAGCAACAATATATAAACAAATATAGTGACAAAATTGGCAATTTCAACTTTAGAAATTTTTATCTCAAGAAAGAATATAGATAGAAACTCATTATCAGCTGAAATTAGTGCCCCTGCATTCATAGAACATAACTGATATGAATAATATTAATCTTAATTGTTATAAACAATTTTTATAAACAAATTCCCAATGCTTTATTTTTCTCATAGAAAATAATTGTTTGCTTTACGCTAGTTGCTAATCTTTTTATTAGAATCATAATTTGTAACAGAAAATTGGCATAAGTTAACAATCATTATTTTTATAAACATTTTTATAAAGAAATTCTTGACAAATGAGTTTTTTTCTTAGTTAAATTAATTTTTCAGACCAAAAGTGATTTGCAATCTTCTTTAAAGCCATTTATATACTTCAATATTTATTAAAAAAACAATATATATTGTTAATAACAATTTAATTAAACAATTCTCTCAATTCACCGTTTCCTTGTAGAAAAAAAATGGTTTTCTCTGCAATATTGATTGGAGTGATGTTTATTGTGATAATTAACCAACAAAGTTGAGTAATAAATAATCTATGTTTCATACATTTATATACGTAAACAATTTTTTAAACAAAAAAAAAATTGTTTACATGTAAAAAGGACGGTTTTTCCACTGAAATTATCCGGCAATAAAATAAAAGTGATTCCAAAATTGGATACACTGAATAACAATTTGCGTAATTGTTAATAACAATTTTTATAACAATCTGTGACTATCTGCGGTTAGTGATAAAAAATAGTTTCTTTTTCTTCAATCATTTTTATATTACTTATATTTATATTTATATTAACTTTTATATCATCTTTATCTTATTTGTGGTACTTATACACAAGTACAGTGTTATATTACACGCATTATTGTTATAGACAAATTGTTATAAAAATTGTTATAATATTTAGTGTATCCAATTTTTTAATCACTGATAGTTTATTGACGGATAATTTCATTGGAAAATCCGTCCGTATTACATGTAAACAATTTTTTCTTGTTTAAAAAATTGTTTATAAAAATCACATAAATTATTTATTACTCAACTTTGTTTGATAGTTATCACAATAAGAAAAACATTTTTTCTACAAGGAAACGGCCAATTGAAAGAATTGTTTAATTAATTTGTTATTATTTGTTATTTACAGAAGATTGAAAATCACTTTTGGTCTGAAAAATTAATTTAACTAGGAAAAAAACTCATTTATCAAGAATTTGTTCATAAAAATGTTTATGAAAATAGTAATTGTTAACTTATGCTAATTTTCTGTTACAACTTACGATTCTCATGAAAAATATTAGCAACGAGCGTAAAGCAAACAATTTTTTCAATGAGAAAAAAAAAACCATTGGGAATTTGTTTATAAAACTTGTTTCTAACAATTAAGTTTAATATTATTCATATGAATTATGTTCTATGAATGAACGTGCACTAATTCCAGCTGAGTCTCCTATTATAAAAAGAACATACTTTCAGCTAACTTCATAGCGTTACCTCAATTTTTGACGTCAGCGTTACCACTGGTTACGTATGAAGTGAGCAGTGAGCCTAATGACGTAAAATATTTCAAATACGAAAAACGCGCGCTCAAGCGAGCGATTGGATAATTTAAAAAAAAGTGTTCAAATCGGTTCAGAATTACGAACTGTAGGCGATTATGAACTCTGAATTCCTATTTCAGACCACTGTGAGCGCATTGCAATTAAAGATTTTTGCACTAAATATCTCCGTTATTGTTGGATTTAGAAAAAATTTAATGTGACAATGTCAGCTTAATTTTTAAAGATAATTTTTTTCCTTTAAAAAAGTAAGGTTAGACTTTTTTAAATAGCATTTTTATTCGATATATTCCAGTTTTTGCTTCCTCATAAAGGAAGAAGCTTTATAGTCGTCAAATTTTCAAATATTTTAAAATTAGTTTAATGAAACTTTCCTCAGTTGATAAATGTCTAATACAACGTTCTAATCAAGTGTCCAGATATATGCATGTATTGCGTATGTGTGTAACTGTATGTATGGTGGATGGATGGATGATGACGTTTATTGCCACCACTATAATTAAATGATAGTTGTAGTTAAATTGATGAAATTTTTTGGACGTATTTTGTGCACAAGGAATATCTCAAAACTTTCAAAATGTTTTTCAAAATATTGAATTTTACAATTTTGGTAATTTTTGTAAAATTGATTTTTCGACTACAATTTCTTAAATAATCAAAATTCAAAGTTTATGGTAACGAGAAGAAAGATTCCTTTTAAGAGTTTTCAAAACATTTTTCTAGTTTTTAAAATATTATACATTTTTTAAGGATGTCATGAAATTTAATGCAATTTCTATTGATTTTAAATGTTAAGAAACTTCAAGAGGTTTCTAGTAATTTTGAGAGATTTCTGGGAATTTTAACATGAATTTCAAGAGATTAATGAGTATGAAGATTTTTGTGAATTTCTAAGGATTTTCAAGAAATTTCTAGGAATTTTAAGATTTTTAAACGAATTTTAAGGAATTTCGAAGGTGTTCGTGAAATTTTAAGGGACGAGGGTAAACAAACACGCGTCCGATTATTTTCTTTTTTTTTCCTACAACTTAAAGTCATTCAAAAGCCAATCAGGTTGTACAACAACAATATATGCAAGATTTTCGAGTCATTTCGTGACACCACTTTTTTTATGAAACACCCTATAGGATTGGTACAAGAAATTGTTGAATTTTGTTGAAAAATTAAAAATTTTCATTTTGAGCCAAATAACGCGAGATAGGCACAGGGAAAACGATAAGAGAAAAAATTATTTTTCTTAAAACGTTCTACAAATTCTCCCTTGACTATTTTTTGATAGAATGAGAGTAGTTTTCGTTTTAATCGTGAAAAAATATTGTTAAACAAAGCCGAGAAGCGCTAGTGTTCTGATGAAAATGTGTTCCTTAATCTCTCTAAATCTGAATTAGTGAAAAGTAGGTCACTAATTTACTTTAGTGAAAATTTTCACTAATTATTAGTTGTATTTCATTATTTCAATTAGTAAGTTTTCAACTTTTCACTAAAGTTTTAGTCAAAAATGACTAACAATTAGTAGAATTTTTCACTAAAGTAAATCAGTGACCTACTTTTCACTAATTCAGATTTAGAGAGAAGGTCGATAGAACCTTACGTAAATTAATTTTTCTTTGCATTTAAAGTTGTAGTAATTTTAAAATACATATAGACACAAGCGCGCGAAACGCATACAACGTTTTTGGGCCCTGATTCGTATGGAAAAATAACGTAGCCACGGCTATTTAAAAAAATTAATTTTCGCCTTCGTGAAATTTACTAAAAATCTCTCTAAATTAAAGAAATGCTTTTTCACCAAATGGCAAAAAATATAGGAGTGAGACTTCAAAAAATAGACAAAAATTTTCGATAACCCTTATGTAATACAATTTCTACGTGATTTACACTCAATATTTGTGTTTATGTTATCTCATACATTTATATACGAAATGCTTAGAAATTTTCAGGGTTCATTTATTAGAAATTGTAGCTTTTGTGTCTGTTTTGGTCACACCATTAGTTTATATCACCACCAGAAAGGTTTCTCGATTTTTTTGCCAATTAAAATGAAGCTGACTCGAAAAATAAATAACGGGTTTATATTTAAAATAACTTTTAGAGTGTTTTTCAGGTTCGAAACTTTTAAAACTCAGGGGTTCCGGTCTCTGCACGGAGAAAAATGGAAGTCAGCAGTTTAGTAACCTTTACACAAATTCTGTAAACAAAACTTTTATTATAAGACAGATTCCAAAAATACAGTAATCATTGCTGATCTGTTTAGGAATGATTACTGTATTTTTGGACTCTGTCTTATAATAAAAGTTTTGTTTACAGAATTTGTGTAAAGGTTACTAAACCGCTGACTTCCATTTTTCTCCGTGTGACACGAGTAATTATTTCGCAAAAATATATGTTGAAATAAAGAAAGATTATTTTTTGTAGGAAGTATAGTAATGAAAAGTATGACTTTTGAATAAGAAAAACAACGTTTAACTTAGTGGTAACTTTTGACTAAAAATTTTGATTTTTATACTTAAGGAAAAGGCTACATGTAAATGACTCGTTTTAAATGCAAATTCTTACACATTATTATGAAAACACAGCATATCAATGGTACTTTATAAGTTAGCGTACATGAATTTATGTATGCAAATACATTTTTAACTTCTGTAGTGAGGGGAATGATTTTTATCTTTACAGTAACGATATTTGATAGTGTAAAATACTGTATTTTAAATATGTTGGTACTTTCAAGGGAGTCACATATTTTCCCTAGAAACCTAGAAAAGAACCTAGAAAAGATATTTCAGATAATATGAATCACTTTACACTGTAGAAAATTTTACTATACTATAGCAGACCAAGACGGCGCACTACACGCACAATTATTTATTTTACTTCTTACAAGTCATTTAAAAAGCAATGAAATTTTTCTGACTCAAATTTAGAGAGTACATTTGAAAGAATAATTTATGCGAGGTTTCATATAGAGACATTTCGTTATTCAATCTACCTTTTTTAGAGAGAAATTTCAAAAGATTTCAATGAATTTTAAGCGAATTTCTAATATTTTCGTGAAATTTCGAGGAATATTAAGCGAATTTTAAATTTTTAAAACAAGGAAAAATATCACGTTTTTTTTTTTCAAACAGACGCCATTTTGTGAAAATTTTTTTTTTCTTTTTCCCTAGTTCAGACGATAGCAACATTCTTATAAGAATCTTTTTTTTTCCGACCACCAGAAGGGTTGGAATCGTGTCAATACGGACGCACCCTTTTTCCAACCCCGCCCCTCCATCAGCCTCTAACTTGTTCAATTTTCGAATTTTTTTTTCTAAATTTTTTTCCGTATTGTTGAAATACACTACTCACAAAAACTAAAGGATATAAAAAAAAGTTCCAAATTTTTGGGTGATTTTCAACATGGGATAACTCGGAGAAAAATGGTCGTACAGAAAATAAAAAAAAGCAAATTGTAGCTCTAGGTGTCTACTTTTCAGATATGGACTATAAAATTTGTTAATGCTCGCGGTTTTCCTGTAATCATCAAAAAACTAAGGAAAAACAATTTTTCCAAATTTTTGCTCTCCTTTAAAATGGTCTGTGGGCTTCAAAAAATTTTTTTTGTCATGTGACTACAAATCTCTTTTAGAGAATTTAATTAGCTTTAATTTGAGCCAATGGTGAGCTCTGCACGATGATTTGGTGCAGAGTAATCGTTGATCAAAGCAGAAAAGTCAATTTTAACTTTGACCATCAATTGCTTGGGAACAAATTATCGTACAGAAAACGGAAGCAGGGTTTTCGAAACTGCAAAAAATATTCTCTATGATATAAAATTAGTGGCTATTGATAAAAAAATTTTTTCGAAGTGATAATGTTGACCGAAAAAAAGTTGAAAATTTGCAGATTTAAGGATATTTGGAAAACTTGGTATAACTTTGGATTTAGTGGTTGAACGAAGGATACCATCAGTAATTTTTCAACCTTAATGTGTCCCTAAAAAACCCTCAAAGATGCAAAGCGCTGTGATTTTTTTTTCTTAGTGTCCCGGAGGTTTAAATTTATCATTTCTGTAAAAAGCCACCGTCACAAGCAATTTTTCCGTTTTCATTCATTTTCTCAACTTCAAAATGTTTTTTTTGCCAATTTTTGCCAATTTTTTGATGGTCAAAGTTAAAATTGACTTTTCTGCTTTGATCAACGATTACTCTGCACCAAATCATCGTACAGAGCTCACCATTGGCTCAAATTAAAGCTGATTAAATTCTCTAAAAGAGATTTGTAGTCACATGACATGACCATTTTCCTCCGAGTTATCCCATGTTAAGAATCACCTAAAAATTTAGAACTTTTTTTATATCCTTTAATTTTTGTGATTAGTGTATTAATAAATGTCCAGTAAAAAAGTGTATGGTAATAGTACATTGTGTTACAAGAGCGGAATGTTCAACTTCCCACACATATCACACGATACTTTTTGCAAAAAATGCATGAAAATGGACACAGAATGTGGCCATTTTCATACATGTTGCAAAAAAATATTTTTAGTTTTTTTTTTATCGAATTTCGAAAAACACCCACTATTTGTACCTCTAGACTAAAATACTCCCTTAAGGGGTTATTCTACTTTATAAGCTGAAGATAAGAGCTATTTTTGAACATTTTTTTTGAGTATATCATGAACGATATGGAAATAAATATTTTCAGGTATGATAAAACCTGTATTAAACTACATAAAAAAATTTTTTTTATTAACTTTATTCAATGTTTATATTAAAAATAATGATTGTGCGTAGGCTTCTCAAAATCAAAAGGGTAAACGGTACCAGGGATATCTCGGTAACGGCTAGCTGAAAAATATACCAAAGTGGGTTTGCTTCAGTATTATTATAACTAGGTCTGTTGCCTATAATAATTAATATTTATGAAAATATAACAAAATGTCGGACAAAAATTTGTTTAAAAAAATTGCATTTTCTCACTGTTTTTTTGTTTAAAAAATTAATAAAAATGTTATTTTTTAATATATTATAGGCAACAGACCTAGTTCAATATGTGTAGAATGTGTGGTTCAAATTTTATAAGGATCGGTCGAATAGTTTTCATAAAATCCTTGGTACCGTTTTAAAAACGCTGTTTTGAGAAAAACGCATTTAAAACAATAACAATGCAATAAAATAAATAAAAAACAATTTTTTTACGTATTTTAAGACATGTTTTATCATACCTAAAAATATTTATATCCATATCTTTCTTGACATACTCAAAAAAAATGTTGAAAGTAGCTCTTTTTTTTAAGCGTAAGGGATTTTAAATGTTTTCGTGGAATTTAAGGGAATTTTAACATATTTTAAGGAATTTTGACGATTTTTAAGTGATTTTAAGCGAATTCAAGAGATTTTTATGATTTATAAGAGATTTTGCGAAATATTAAATGATTGCATGGAATCTCATGAGATTTATAATAAATTTTAAAGGATATATAGGAAATATTATCATAGAATTCAAAAAATTTCAAGAAGTTACTGAGAATTTTAAAAGGTTTTCATGAATTTTAAGAGATTTTAAGGGATTTTAGGTCTTGTTGTGAAGTTTTGAGGAATTTTAAGAATTCAAGAGATTTTATGAAATTTCTAATAATTCGCAGAGATTTTTTTGGTTATTAAGGGGTCAGTCTAGCAACTCGCGCCGAAAAAAACGCGATTTTCGTGAATTTTCTTGGGATACTGGATAAAGGTTATCATATAAAAGTTTTTAGGCTTAGTAAATACACTATTGAGCTATATAAAAAAATTTTTTTTTTTTATTTTGTACACTTTTACGACCACAAACGTCAGCCAAGCGCAACACCTCGAAAAGAAGGTAGGTCCGCCTTGTTGATAAAATTTTGGAGCAGGGTTGTCTGAAACATAAAAATCAAAGTGCTTTAGATTCGGTAGGACAATGGCTATGTTCCCTATGAAATTTATTCAATTATTTCAAAAAATAAAAAAATGGTGAAGAAAAAACGAAAAAACTTCAAAAAACGCTATTTTTTCGCCGATTTTCAAAAAAAAAAAAATAGTAAAAATCAAAATTTTTGAAAAATTTTTATAGGGGGCATAGCGATAGGTGTAAAGAATATTTAGTTCAAATTTCATAAGGATCGGTCCAGTAGTTTCGAAAATTTTATCAACAAGGCGAGTAAAAATGTTATTTTGAGAAAAACGCGTTTAAAGTTTTTTTTACAGAAAATTCGTAAAAAAATATTACTTAGGCCACTCCGATCTCCACGTAAACTTCGTTTTTTTGGCTTACTTCCTGTATGTTGCCAGGATGCTGTTTGATATTTGACTTTTTTATCCATCGCGAGAATACGACAATTACGCGTCACGAGATGTTACTCTTAACGCGGTCAGGCCGGTCAGCGCGCTCGAGGTACATACCTTTGAAGCGCTCAAAAGTAATGTTAGAGTTCTCGGATCGTTCTAAAATTTTGACACAATATTTCTGAATATATTTACTTTCGAAATAAGTAAAAAAAATAGATTTTTCCAAAATGAGTTACTAGACTGACCCCTTAAAAGATTTTATAGAATTTTAAGGATTCCATGGAATTTAACGAGATTTCTAATAATTTTTTGTGAAGAATAATACAGGCCAAAGTGTCTGGTTTTTTGGGGATATATTTGCGAATTGTTCAACAGTCATTATAATTATTTTTTACGTTTAAATGAACAATCAAATCGACTGTAGACATCTAGATTGACATCCGTGTCAAAAAAAAGTTGGTGGCTGGTCAACATGATTCCAGCTGTTCTATTGATCCGAAATTAAAAAATCACCAACCGTTTTAATTGGTAAATCTGTGGCTATCGTGTGAACCAGAATTGTGTCAAAATTTTGAATATTTTTTTTTGTGAGCTGTCAAACTATAGATGTCCTGAGTATACCATAAAAATTTGAGCCTAGTCGGTTAATTAGTTTTTGAGATATCGTGTTGACCGATGTGAAAAATGACATTTTGAGAAAAACACGTTTGAAAGTTTAGATATGAATAAAATAAAAATCTTTTACACTTCTTAACGAATCCGAATTGCCAAAAATCCTTTCACACACACATTTTAGATGCGTTTAGGAAGCGATTTATGCAAAAAAAAAATCGATTTTTTTTATCCATCACATGAGACGACCCCCAGCGACTTTAAATGTTATCGTGGAATTTAAAGAATTTCAAGAAGTTTTAGAGGAACTTTTAGAGGTTTTCACGAATTTTAAAAGATTGCAAGAGACAGAAAAACACTTGTCTCATTTTGTGAAATTTTTGTTTCATTTTGAGAACTTTTTGTCTCATTTTGGGACAAAGATTTAACTGTGAGATTTTTATAAGTTTTCAAATATTTATGAGATTTAAAGAATTTTAAAATTTGTTAGGCAATTTTATTGAGGAATTTCTAAACAATTTCTATACATATATGATTTTTAAAAGATTTTCGTAAAATTTTTAAGGATTTCATTCAATTTTATAAAACTAAGGATTTTAAGAGATTTTAAATGTTAAAAAATTCTAAGAGTTTTTTAGGAATTTTTAGTTAAGAGATTCTTTCGAATATTAACTTTGGTTTCAAGATATTTATGATTTGAATGGTTTTTGATGATTTTTAAGGGATTTCCAGAGGTTTTTGGGAGTTTTAAGAAATCTTAACAAATGTTAAGGGATATCGAAGGTTTTCGTAAGAGTTTTCTGCGTTATTAGTTTGTTTTTCTTCTTTCAACTTCAAGTCATTCAAAAGCCAATCAAATTTGCAACAACAATATGTGTGAGATTTTCGAGACATTTCGTAACTCCACTTATTTAAGATAGGACAGTGAATTATACTATAGTTCTTATAACTAATCAGAACCTAAATGAAGACAAAGAAGCCCTTCAGATTGCTTCTGATTCTTTTTTTTCGATTGGTTACACTTCGTAACCAATCGGCATGTAATTTTATTTCACTTTAATTTCACTTTGTAGGAAATAAATTGCTGTAAAATTAAACCTTTCGCGGTTTAATTGCGCTAACGGTTAGAGCTCTCTTATTTGTTCCCAGCACAGGAGTGTGTCGATCGAGTATCGATACGATTATGGGACTGGGGACTTATTTGATTGGGCAGGATTGTCGCCTGGCTAATTATCGATAGTAGGCGTGATTAAAACTCTTCCAGAGCGTCTCAAGCTGCTTGACACTTTTAATTTGTGTCTCGCAGCAAGAAGACCATTCTGGAATTAACACCACGCTCACTTCGAGCTTTGACATTGGCGTCGTCCTGGAGTGAGTTATCTAATTCCGTAGTCCCATTCTCGTGATCGTGATTTTGTGAATTCCTAGAAATAAAAGCGCGGTTTTGTGTTTTTATGATTGCAGCGTGGTGTTTGTAGATGACCATTTACTATTGATTATATGAGCGATATCTGCGGTTATCCCTGGTCGACACATTCCTGTCAGTTTTTTTTGGACTAAGGTGCTAAGGAAGATGTAGGATATACAAATTAATGACTACGGAATTGTCTAATCCGTTTATTATATGACGCCCTGTCTAACCGATGGAGAACTCAGCCTCTCAAACCAGCATTTCGTCACTTCTGCTTTTCTGACACCAGGTTGCCGTTAGGTATCGTACTCGAATATAAAATTGTGTGCATTCTGCAATGAATGTGTTCTTTTGTGAAGAAAAACTCTCTATTTGATTTCTATAATCGTTTGGTTGTTCTTCTCGCTGCTTTCACAGAAAAAACTAAGGGTAAATATTGTTGCAGGTAACCCTTCAGTTTTATCCGATCCTGTGGGTAAAAGTTAAATATTACCCTTGGTAGGATCAAAGTGTCGTTTGTTACTAGTAATTCGGGTAAAACGTAAATATTACTCTAATTGGACAGTAACTGTCATTGCAATTGTGGACGGATTCTACGGAATCGGTTCCGTAGAATTTCCATATTTCCCCCATAACTGGGGGTCTTCGATGATGCACATTGCTCCAGGTATCGTAAACCGAACTTCTTCGAGGAAGTCCGGTTTTCTACGTCAGATTTTGACCTCCTGACTGTACCTGGGAGTCTTCGTCATTTCCCATTGCTCCAGGTGTCATAAACCAAACTTCCTCGAGGAAGTCTGGTTTGTTACGTAAGATTTTGCCTTCCTGGGTGTACCTGGGAGTTCTTGACATTCCACGCTGCTCCAGGTGTCGTAAACCGAACTTCCTCGAGGAAGTCTGGTTTTCTACGTAAGATTTTGCCTTTCCGAGTGTACCTGGGAGTCCTCGTGATTTCCCATTGCTCCAGGTGTCGGAAACCGAACTTCCTCGAGGATGTTTGGTTTTCTACTCTCTTAATTTGAATCAGTGAAAACTCACTGATTCTCAGTGAATAGTCACTGATTGAAATAGCTATAAGTATACCACTGAGAATCAGTGAGTATTCACTGTTTCAATCAGTGAAAAATTTAATTCACTGAATGAACCAGCGAAAGACCCACTGATTCAATCAGTGATGACCTAACCAAATTTCAAATTCTAAATAGACAACTTTAAAGATT
>UCOK01018992.1:0-21258 GCA_900474325.1 Synergus umbraculus
GTTATAAAGGACATTCTAAAGATTGTTTAGGTAAAATATGAAAGTGGTCACTCGAGAACATAACCTCAAAAAAAATGTTTGAAAAATTCAAAAATTTTTTTTGACCTGTAATTTTTTTGGAAAAATTTTGTAATTTTTTCTTTGAAATAGCCTCATTAGTGACTACAACATATATTTTTTTCATCAAAATCGGTTGAGCCATTTTCAAGAAAAATCACTTTTTTGATTTTTTTCCCCCCTCCATATCTCCCACAAAAATGGGATTTTCAAGTTGAAACTTGGTGGACCTTCAAACCTTATGGAGATGAACTTGTGACATTAATTTCAGCTTTATACGTGCGGGGGCAGATTTCCCATGCTTATTCCGCTAGGCCCTTATGTAAGTGGTATTTCTGCGCAGAGCCGAAGAAGAGCGGTAGCTCCTCGGTATCCACCGGAGTTGTGGAATCAGTATATGTCTACTTTAACGGGCCAAAGCAGAACCGATAATGCAAGTGAAGGATGGCACAACAGGTTTTGCTTGATTGTCGGAATAGACCATCCTGATATATTTTCGGCAATTAAAGATTCCAGAAAGAGCATGGGGACACCGAAATGTAAGTTACCGAACTATCTCTTGGTAAAAGAGTTAAAGCAGCACCAAAGAAGACATGGGTAAATGCTCAAAAAAGGTTGAAAAGGATCGTGGAGATGTACGAAGATTATGGATTTGCTCGTTACCGGGAATATTTAGATAGAATTTCATATAATATTGTTATAACTTGAGAATATAGTGTAAATTGTAAAATTTTAAAATTTTATACTAAAAAATACACAAAAAAAGTGTGCAATGTAATTTCGGGTAAAAGAAATTCGGGTATAAGAAATTCGGGGAAATGGTCACTTTTTCAATTCGGGGAAAATGTTTTCGGGAAGAAGGTTTTCGGGGAAATGTCCATTCGGGGGATAGTATTCGGGGAATGGTCGGGAACGCACACTCGAATCTAAAAACGAGTAGGAATTTCTAAATCCAGGTAAGAGGTTTCAATATTTATATTCAAATGCATAAGAAGGATTGTTAAGATTTAATTGCTCTCACTCACTTCGGTTAAAAGCCATTTATGTGATTTTGGTATAAATATAGAACATACAAGTGAAGCGTGGGAGTGAATGTGTACTCATTAAAAGGACTAGAGTTGATGTTAACCATCCACGAACGTTTAAATAAAAAGAACGCCCACTAGGGAAGAAACGGATCATCAAATGTATCTCCGCTTCATCCCTGATGGTAGAGAGTAAGTCAATAGCGGATAAGGTAGTATATATTGTATCATGTTATTCATGTTTACCTTTTTTGCCAATAAATACACCCTTTGTACCTAAAATCGTCAGATATTATCAGTCCGAAAGATTAGGGACAACTTGTTAATTGAATTCGGGAGTATTTAAATATAATTAATATTGACTTTACAACTAAACGATTTTTATTTAATTACCTCCCATCAGACGACAGTTTTCATCCTTGGATGAGGATTGGAAATATATAAATCCCGCAAAATAATAAAAGAAATAAGCATAATATTTCTTCTTTTCTGTGACTCTTCGACCAGCCTAGCTTTCCTAATTGTTTTAATTGACACGACTTTCATTTAGGAATATATTAGTTCGTAACACATTTGTATTCTAAATCTTCAAAACACAAGTATGAAAGGTTGACAGAAATGAGAAAGACAATAAGCAGAATGCGCCGTAAATATACGCAGCGCGGCAGCGGACACTTTTTGTACTTAGCGCAAATGACAGTCTTGTTTCGAAATGAATCGCAAATCTCGTTTTGGAATTTCAAAGAACATGAAATTCAAAATTCTACTGTTGGGCGGTTTTTTTGATTAGTGTCGGTGTTGTGCCTAAAAATATGGAAATAATTCAATAGGTCTGACACTTAGTGTCTCTATCTCGGGACTCGTCTGCTATGTCTGCATTTGCTCCGTTCCAGAAAATGAGTATTTTCTGACAAAATATTCATTTTCTCATCAAAGCTGAAAAGGAATTTCATTTTTACAGAACCCAGGACTACTCAGGACCCAACATATTTTGTAAGTTGTCGCCACATATCCCATAAAACATTTTTCTATAATATATACGCTCACAGGGCTGGACTTAGAATCATTTTTTTAAATTTCTATTTTCACGGATTTCCAAGTCCGTTTATCCAACGCCCTTAACAACGGGCGCAATACTGCCCCTGTGCTGGCAACCCAACAGTTAGCCAGCCACTACAGACGCAGTACTGTGCCAGAGTTATACCCAATATACTTGACTACCAATGCTGGTTTTTCAGTACTGGTCCAGTACTGCGTCTGTGCTGTCTAGATAAGTATTGCATTGTCATTACGGGGACAGTAATGGTCCAGTACTGAAAACCCAGCAGTGTTAGCCAAGCATTGGACCAGTACTGGTATAATTCTGGCACAGTACTGGTTCAGTATTGACCCAGTACTGAGTCAAGTGTTGGCTATTAATCCAACTTGGGATTTCTTTCAAGTGTCAACACGGTACAAGTTTACGAGGAAAGAATTTGTAAAAATGCAGGAATTATTAAATAATAATTTATGGGATAAAAATAATCTTTTTGAGTCTTATTGTTAAAACAATCAAATTTTTATTAATAAAATGATATTATTTTTCTGTCCGGATAAATTGTTTTGTTTCTTTTGTTGCGCCTTTTTTTTGTCGTAAAAAATTTTTTGTTCTACTAATGACATATCCTATTCTATCAATCAATACTGCATTTTTACGTTTTTATCTTGAGATAATTTAATATTATGTGTGTAGGTACAGTATGGTTCAGTGTAACGTGGATATTATATTGGGACCACTATCTCGAAGCTTAGGGCAATGGTTAGGTAGCTGGACTCGTGTCCCCAGTCTTGCGTGCGAAATTTTATTTGTTATATGTGCGTTAAAATTTACAAATATCAATTATTCATAAGTATATCCATATTACATCAACGAATAAACCATGTTCGACATTTATTTTTATTTTTTCACTGTAATTTTTCAGTGTATTATCAGTAATATGCCAGTACCGCGCCAGAACTGGCAGCCCAGTACGGAACATCGTTATCATCCCAGAGATATGCCAGTACCGCGCCAGTACCAGCCCATACTGGCGTAGTACTGTGCTCGTTGTGAATTTCCCAATTAGGGGGGTATTATTTTTTTCCTTGTTGCACACACTATGAAAAAAAATCCATGTGATTTTAGTTTGAAGAAGTTTCTATTTTCATTAATACATTCTTCAATAGTTTTAATACTTCATGTTACACGAGTATAAGAATATATCTTCGTTAGAGTAGTCCTTAATTTTTCGATTTTCGATTCTTCTTGGTCTCACCTTCCTATTTTGTTATAATAACCAAAAAAATTATCTCCACCAAATTTTAGCGAAATCGGTTAATATTAACATGTGCCTCAAAGCACTCAAAGTTTCTTATGGAAAGTACCGTCCAACTTCAAATGCAGGTATTTTTTTATATTTCACCAGAATCCTTTGGCTCGGTGCAACTGTCATCTCTAGACAATGTTAAAAAAACACATCTAAACGACAAAAATTTTTTTGCAAAATTTACAAAAAGGAAATTTTAATTTTGGTTAAATTTAGCGGTCCGCCATTATGTAAATGTTACAAAAAAATTGTTTTCGTTTAGATGTGTTTTTTTAACGTAGTCTAAAGATCACAATTGCACAGAGTTTAAGGATTCCGATGAAATATAAAAAATACCTGCATTTAAAGTTGGACGGTACTTTTCCCCATGTTAATTGCATAATAAACTTTGAGTGCTTTGAGGGACATGTTAGTATTAACCAATTTCGTTAAGATTTGGTGGAGATCATTTTTTTGGTCATTATAACAAAATAGGAGGGTGAGACTAAGAAGAATCTAAAATCGAAAAAATAAGGAAAATTGAAAATCTTGTGTTACTGTGTTCGTGACAATTGGGAAGCTAAAATTTTATCATATTTTGTTAACTTCGAAAAAATCGTCAACGGGGGGTTGAAGGCATGCATTCGAAGTAAATTTCGGATTGATTCGGATTGAAATTGTTGTCGGTTACAGTTTGGAGGGAATTGAAAGTATTTCGGAATTATCTCGGATTCATTCGGATTGGAAATCGAATTGAAAAGGAATGAAACTTTATTCGGATTAGAATCGGATTGAATCGGCTTGTTGTCGGATTTATTCGGTGTAATGCTGGATTCATTCAGATTCAACTTTGAAAAGACCGACGGATTGAAAAGGATTGAAAAAATTTAAACAATCTTTTCGGAAGAGGCTCGGATTCATTCGGATTAGACGAACGGATTGAAACGTGTGTTCGGATTCATTTGGATTGGAAGTACGGATTGAAAATTGTCTTCGGATTGAATTTGGAGTTGAGTCACAGATGGGAATGAAACTGTTTGGTTCGGATAAAAATTCCGGAACGATTCGGAAACTTTGGGATTGGTTCGGAATGAATTTCAATACAAACTTTCCGCCAGGGTAAGTAAAGATTGTGTTTACAAAGTAAATAAACCTTTAAATAAAATCATTTGCTAAATTTTTAATCGGAAATTTTCTATTATTTAAGAATGCCATTTCACGAAAGCTTCAGACCAATTAAAATTCTTATTCGGTTTCTTGTTCCTGGGTATGGAATACACAACGAAATATATGTAGGAACTAATTATGCACGAATATTTAAATAGCATTTTTTAACTTAGAAAATATATTTATTCTCTTCGAATTTGGTTTAACTAACCTTACCTTAATATCATAAAAACATCTTAATGGGCCAAATTCAAAAACAATAATTTGAAATTTAAAAGAAAGTATACTGGATTACATACAGGGTTGATTTATAAAAAATAATACTACCCAGTTTCGATTTACCCCACTCCCCCAAATAACAGATTGTATCATTTTCTCGCCCTCTCACCCCTCAGACCCTCAAAAGCTAATTTACAGATAGCCCCTAACGTATAATTCTTGATTAGTAACTTGTGAGACTTCACATCCTGTGGCTTTACTACTTTCATGAAATTAAAGAGAAGCCATTAAAAGAAATATAATGTTTTATTGAGTGTCGTTTTTAAGGACAGTTTTTATCGAAAATAAATAATTTATGATATTTTATTCTTTATTTTCTATCCGTTACAATTAAAATTTTATTATAAAAAATTTGAGGTAAAAAATAATATATATTTATAATAAACGTTTCCTTATATTTTATAAATTAAATAATTACAACATTTTTTTGCTTTATAAAAAACAATAGTTGTTAGATTGTTTTAAAAATTAACTACGTTTACAGTTGTATTGATGTTTAATTGTGGTTTTTTTCTATAAAAATACCACACTTATAGTTCTCCACAGTATTATTTGAAATAACCGACTAATTAACTATCAAGAAATTAATTGATTGGTGATTATAAATTACTTAATTGTTTTTTAGAATATTATTATAAAACTGTAAATTTCTTAAATTTTTTTCCGTAAGGCTTAAACATCCAATAATCTTGTGATTTTTCATTTCATATCGGTAAAACTAAAAAACTATATTTCCTATTAAAAAATGATCTAAAGCAATGTTATAGATTTTTTTCTCAAAATGACTGCTTTAAAATCTTTCAATGTGATGATCAAGTGGGCACGAATGCCCCAAAACGTTTTTAGGACGTCCTAAAAACGTCCTAAGTCAGGCCAAATAACGTTCTACAAACATAAAATATTCCAAAGACGTTTTTAGGACGTTTTTGGAATTGGTTTAAGAAGTTCTTTAGCCTGACTTAGGACGTTTTTTTGGACGTTCTAAAAACGTCTTTCAATTTTGTGCCCATTGGGGAGACTTTAAAATCGTTAAAATATCTTTAAATCACTTGAAATTACTAGAACTATTAACTATCTTACTTCTTTTTAATTATTTGAATTCTTAATTAAGAATTCTTATAACTCTTATATATAATTCTTATATCTATAGGACACCGTTTCCATGTTCACAAATATTTCTACATGCTTTCACAATATTCTTTCTTTTTTTTTTTTTAATTTGTAGTTAAATCCCTATATCTCGTACGCGGTGCTGATTGTGATTGCAGTATTGATAGAGAAGAAGACATACGAGAGCAGCTTACTTACTATCTCCATACCTCCTTTTACTTAACAGAAGTTGAGACAAAAATAGAGTGGGGAAATAGCAAATCAAGTATAAAGAATACGCGTTCGAAGATTCACGTTCAGTTGCTACTCCAATTTCGTTAACTAATCGAAAATTTAGTGAATATTACATTTATCTAGTGTAGCCAAAATACGACCAAATTGTGAGTTTCCAGTAAAAAAAATGAATTTATTAAGATCAACCATTTTGTACATAAATTAAGTTTTTACGGTTGCTCAGCGTCAAAAAAATTATTATTTACGAAATTTTCAGCGTTTGGCATTTTGCTTCCCAATTATGAATGTAAAAATCTTTAACAATGTTTTCTGTGGGTTATGAAAATATACGGTAAACGTATCCTATTTAAATTAAAGAGGAAGCGTAAATTCAAGTGATTCGTATTTTGTCAAAGTGAGAAAATAGTGCATTTCAATACTGTGATTTACTGTGTGATGAATGTGATTTTAGCCTTGTTTGAATGTTTGCGCACGCACAAAGCAAGTGTCAAAACGTCACACAAGGCTAAAATCACATTCTTGCATATGTATCGAACTGTATTTTTTAACACAACGCACAAAGGTCTAAAATCCCAGTGGGCAAGAAGACATTAACATCCTAAGGACGTCCATGTCAGTCCAAATGATGTCAAAAAGATTTCTCATGTCCAAAAGACGTCTTTAAGACATAAGTCGTATTTGGACATCAATTGAATTGACATAGAAGTCCTAAGGAAGTCTTTAGGACGTCTTCAAGATGAAAATGTCTTTTTGCCCACTGGGATAGGAATTCAGTGTTCAAATCGCCTACAGAGCTACAGGTCGTAATTCTTAAACGATTTGAAAGTTTTTTTTTAAATGCTCAGCATTAAAAGTTTAAGAGAGTTGTTGTTTCCTTTTTTTAAAATTTTTTTCTCAGATCAACAATATTGTATAAACTAATATATATATTAGTTTACACAATATTGTGAAGAAATCGCCCCATTTAGCCCTATTTAAAATAGGGTGTTGACGAGGCCCTGGTCGGGATTTCCATTTTAAGAGAAAATAGTTTAATGTAATTAGGCATTAAGGAGGCAACGATATAGTAGTAATATCTCAATAATAACAATCTTACATTGGTATTCCGACCTTAAAAGTGTGAAATAAAACCGACTAATAGATGATAATTAAATGAGGTATTGAAGAGTTTTCCATGTCAAAACCATAAATTAGGTAAAGATAAGGAATTTCCCTAGTTTTCCACACTTAATTTTTTATAAAAATTTAAAAGAAATCTATATTTATACATTAGAAAGTTAACTAATATATTTTTGACATACACGAATATATTTCTTTGAACTTTAAACAGTTTTTTACGAAAATTAATATTAAACTACATTTTCTGATTATATTTAAAAAAAAATAATTTTTAATAATTTTCGTTTTCAGGAAATTACTAACTTCTATAAATGCTGATAAGTAAATAAAATGTTCTATAAAAAATGAATAAACTTATAGATAATTTAAAAAGTGACAAAGTGCCAAGGACTGATTTGCAATCAAGTACGCTCAATTTGTAACAACAAGTCATCAGCCTCCGTGGCACAGTCGGTAGAGCGTCGAGTTTTAATTCCGCTCTTCCCGCGCGTCTTGCGTTCGAGTCCTGATTGTTTCGCAAGTTCCACAATATAAAAAAAACAATTTTTAATTCGTTGTATATATTGTCTTAGATTAATGGAAGTATAGTATGCATTGATTAAATTTTTTTTCCCTTTTTGCATAATATTATTCCCTTAATGTATGTACATATGTACAATATGTACAAGAACGTGCAAACAAAAATCAATTATATTATATTATTATACTATTATTATACTATTATTATTATTATTATTATTATTATTATTACCTATTATTCATAAAGATTTAATTAAAATATAAAAATAATTTTTGTTTAACTAGGGCTTGGGAAGTATATAAAACTGGCCAGACCCTTGTCAGGGCCATGTATAAATTTCTGCACCGTTAGTGACAAAATTGGTACTTTCAACTTTCAGAATTCGACTTTGTCTGATCCAACTTGTAACGATTCCTCCTTTATATTGGCTGGTCCTTGTAGATTGAGTGGATTTCTTATAGTAGACCTTGTGCCCTTTCATAGGCTAGAATTGTGGGAGTGGGACGGTTCCTGAGGGAGGCAAGTAAATACGCAATCGATTCAGTAATGCATTTTTTATAAGATGCACTCTAGGATTTCGTCAGACCCGAAATATTTGGTGAGTTTCTTTTATTTATCCCGAAATCTACTCTTTAAATTAAATATAATTTAAGGGGGCTGGGCCGTCTTTATTATTGGGGGCACTCAAAAAATTTTCTAAGTCCCCATTATCCAACGCCCTTAAGTTCAAATATAAATGTTTGAAGTTTGAACAAAATGAATCTCAGAGAAAATCTGAATTTACATAAGTCCCTACGCGATCCTAAAAAGAAAAACCTCTCCTGCCCCTGACTGAGCGTACATTGAAATGGTTAAAAAACCTTTATACTCTACAAAAACCTATTTGTTCAGCCACGCACAACTGTTACCCTTACAGCAGAGAGCAACGTAAATTTAAATTAAGGGCGATGGAATCTGAAAGTAAAAACTGTCAACAAACTGTCAAAAACTGTCAAAATCTGTAGAAAGACACAATTCTATCAGATGCATTTTCAAATACCCTCTCAAAGGCAAAAGAGGGAAAATTTATGTTTTTGATAGCAACAAATAGAGAGAAGAAATGAGTCGAGGGGGCTTGATGATCAGTTTTTCGAAAACTCACTTTTATAGTCTCAAAATATCGTGCTTTATTTCCTGTCAGAAACGGCGGACATTTTGACTTCCATGATGGAAGAAATTAATTATCGACAGCTAGCTAGAGAAATTCTGCAATTGGCTGTTAACTGGCGCGCGATTCAAAATCGAATTAAATTGACCAATAGGAGAATTTATCTAGCAGGAAGCCAACACGTACTGCGCGCGCAGGGTGCCCCGTTTGAGAGCACTGTCGCAGCAGTTTTTTCCATCATGGAAGTCAAAATGTCCGCCGTTTATGACAGGAAATAAAGCACGCTATTTTGGGACTATAAAAGTGAGTTTTCGAAGAACTGATCATCAAGCCCCCTCGATTCATTTCTTCTCTCTATTTGTTGCTATCAAAAACATATAAATTTTCCCTCTTTTGCCTTTGAGAGGGTGTTTGAAAATGCATCAGATAAGTTGACAGAATTAGACAGGCGCGCAACAAGTGTCTCAAAACAGTGGGTGTCGGGAGCCACCCTACACATTAAAAATAAATAAAAAAAAAGACTAAAAAAACAGATTAAAAACCCTCAAAAAGTGCGTTTATTGTGGAATTGTCTTATCCATCTAATAATTTAGACATTCATGCATATTGCAAGTAGGTATACTCGAATTACTGCTGGGTGTTCTCACACCCAGAACCCCGTGCTAGTCGCGTCCCTGGGATATGATTTTTTCTACATGAGGAATTTTCAAATTCCATCAGCCTTAAATAAATTCCGCGACTCGCGCAAACTAACTCGAATTATCACGAACCCTGCGAAAATGAAACTAAACCTCCGATCCGCAACGAAACTAACAGCGATACTTTGAATTTTGCCCCTAGTTCTGGTAATTTCCAATAGCGCACAAATCTAAGTCAGTCTTATGACGTCTCCGTCAAGTTACGGTAACTTTACCGTCCAGTTACCGCTTGGCGAGAAGTTACCCGGTAAGAACACTATGCTTGTTGAGATGGTCTCGTTATGACGTCACGCCGTAAAGTTATACACGTAGCGAAAGTTCTCGGTAAGTAGCCCCTCTGTATAAAAACCGTCTTTCTCCACCCTGCTAAGTTACCCCAGCCTGGTACAGCGTACGAAGGAACCTGACAAAGATCGCGACTGTATAGACGGACTCGTAAAATTTGTCAAGTTCCCACAGCCTGGTACAGCGTAGGAAGGAACTTGACAAATATGGTTACGTTACAGCCAGAATATGGCGGAAAGAGCAAAGTATAGTCTAGGAAACCCCAGCCTGGTACAGCGTACGAAGTTTCCTAGGTGTTATACTACCTAGTAGTTGCTCTGAAGCGCCGAACTGGAAAGCCGCGGAGAAGATCCTGGAAACAGGCTGCTTGGCTCTCGTAGTGACTTCTGGTGACGTCAGATGGCGAAATGGTTTGATTTTTGCAGAAAAAGGCATGCTTTTTTTTAGTCTCAAAATAAAGCTTAAGTCTTTATATTTCGATGCTGTAAATTTCATCTTGCCGTTTTTTGTTGTTTTCGGGAAATTAAATAACGAGTAAAGCACCGTACCGATGGCGCTCGAGACTATTGGGCTTCTCGCTCGGCGGAACTTCTTCGGACTCATTTATCGTCTCAATTATGAATATTTATTTATTAAGGGCGTTGGATAAACGGACTTGGAAATCTTTGAAAATAGAAATTTTCGGAAATGATTCTAAGACCGATCCTACGTGAGCGTATTTAATTTAGAAAAAGGTTTTATGAGATATGTGGGGATAACTTACCAAATATGTTGGGTCCTGAGTAGTCCTGGGTCATATAAAAATGAAATTCCCTTCCAGCTTTGATGAGAAAATGAATATTTTGTCAGAAAAGATTCATTTTCTGGAACGGAGCATATGCAGACATAGCAGACGAGTCCCGAGATAGAGACACGAAGTGTCAGACGCACTCAAGTATTTCATATTTTATTAGGCACAACACCGACACTAATTAAAAAAACCGGCAAACAGTCGAGTTTTGAATTTCATCTTCTTTGAAATTCCAACACGAAATTCGCGATTCATTTCGAAACAAAGCTGTCATTTGTATTCTAAATCTCCAAAACACGAGTATGAAAGGTTGACAGGATTGAGAAGGAAAATAAGCAGACAGCGCCGTAAATATACACTTTTTGTACTTAGCGCTGTCGATAACTAACCAATCGACAACTAACCTATACTTTATCCAAGTTTGAGTTCGATCAGACAAAGTCAAATTATGAGGGTGTTACACTTGAGGAATAATGCCCCATATATTGAAACTTGTTCGTGTAATAAACTTATTGGAAGTATAGAAGAAAAGTATATGTATTGCATCACAAATGGTAGGCGACTGCCTTTTCGTAACGAGTGCAGTGTTTTTAGGACGATTCGTAGGTGAGGGCACCGAAGTTCCCCGAACAGGTAAATCTGTTCATCGCTAGATGCGCTAATTGCTCGCGTCAAAATTGTGGGAAAATTTAAATTGTAGTTATACATAAAAATGATTTATTTAGATTTAAATATAAGTTTTAAAAGATTAAGGGGGTCGTCTCGTGAGATGGGTAAAATAATCGATTTTTTCTTTTTTGCACAAATCGATTCTTAATCACATCTAGAATGTGTGTGTCAAAGGATTTTTGGCAATTCGGATTTGTTAAGAAGTGGAAAAGATTTTTATTTCATTCATACCCAAACTCAGGGCATCTATAGTTTCCGTGTGAACCAGAATTATTGTGATACCTATATTTATTTTTTTATATTAAGGGGTCAGTCTAGTAACTCGCGCCGAAAAAAACGCGATTTTCGTGAATTTTTCTTGGGATACTGGATAAAGGTTATCATATAAAAGTTTTTAGGCTTAGTAAATACACTCTTGAAATATATAAAAAAAATTTTTTTTTTATTTTGTACACTTTTACGACCACAAACGTCAGCCAAGCGCAACACCTCGAAAAGAAGGTAGGTCCGCCTTGTTGATAAAATCTCGGAGCAGGGTTGTTTGAAACAAAAAAGTCAAAGTGATTTAGATTCGGTAGGACAATGGCTATGTCCCCTATGAAATTTATTCAATTATTTTAAAAATTGTAAAAATGGTGAAGAAAAAACGAAAAAACTTCAAAAATACGCTATTTTTTCGCCGATTTTCAAAAAAAAAAAAAAATAATAGTAAAAATAAAAATTTTTGAAAACTTTTTGTAGGGGACATAGCGATAGGTGTAAAGAATATTTGGATCAAATTTCATAAGGATCGGTCCAGTAGTTTCGAAAATTTTATCAACAAGGCGAGTAAAAACGTTGTTTCGAGAAAAGCGCGTTTAAAGTTTTTTATACAGAAAATTCGTAAAAAAATATTACTTACGCCTAGTCCGATCTCCACGTAAACTTCGTTTTTTTGGCTTACTTCCTGCACGTCGCCAGGATGCTGTTTCATATTTGACTTTTTTATCCATCGCGAGAATACGACAATCACGCGTCGCGAGATGTTACTCTTAACGCGGTCAGGCCGGGTAGCGCGCTCGAGGTACCTACCTTTGAAGCGCTCAAAAGTAATGTTAGAGTTCTCGGATCGTTCTAAAATTTTGACACAATATTTCGGAATATATTTACTTTCGAAATAAGTAAAAAAAATAGATTTTTCCAAAATGAGTTACTAGACTGACCCCTTAAAAAAATAACAGAAAAAAATATGATGAAAATCGTGTTTTTGTTTGACAGCTCACTAAAAATAAAATATTTAAAATTTTGACACAATTCTGGTTCACACGATAGCCACAGATCTACCAATTAAAACGGTCGATGATTTTTAAATTTCAGATCAATAGAACAGCTGGAATCGTGTTGACCAGCCACCAACTTTTTTTTTACACGGATGCCAATCCAGATGTCTACAGTCGATTTGACTGTACATTTTAACGTACTAAAATATATAATGACTGTTGAATAGTTCGTAAATATACCCCCAAAAACCATACAATTTGGCCTGTATTATGCTTCACAAAAAATGCATAAAAAAGTGTAAAAAAAACGCTTGTCACATGAGACAACCCCCTTAAATTTTGAAATATTAAAATTGATTTCGAAATTTACGTAGTTCAGGAGGCGTGCACTCAAAGACTTTACTTTCATCAGAATATGTCATTTTTTTAAATTTTATAGTATCACCGGTATCACATTAATTGAACTATTAAAGAAAACCGAGCAAAGGCGTTACAGCATTCAGAAATAAGGTTATAAAAGCAGGTGAGCCTTTCCGTCGCTAGGTGGGCTATAGTTACTAGTAATGACTAGCTTTACTAACGTACATAGTTATACACTAGGGTGGTTCAAAAAGACTTTTTTTCTAGAGAATCTCGATCCCCCCAATTTGATTCAAAATCCGAAAAAAGAAAGGTCATATTTTTGAAGTGAAAATCCTTTGCGCTCGTCTTGGGGGTAAAAATTTATTTACCATTCGATAAATCGATAGTGTGACGTACATAGCGCTAGTAAAGGACAGAATAAATAAAGAATGGGCGAGTGAAAGAGAAAGCGATCTCGAGCGCAAGTTCTCGAACCTGACTTCATGATCTGCGAGACGTTCGATACATTGAATTGTGTTATATGTTCATCAAAACATCAATGTCAATTATGAGAAATTGTTGCGTGTCTGGATGCGATACAACTGCGGAAGATATTTTCCGGACCTTATTCAAATTCCCAAGTAAGTTAAACAATGTTAAAGCCCAACACTAAAAAGTGATCACAATGCTAAAAGTATACAGGATTCTTGTCCAAGGGAACTGAATTAAAAATAATCAGCACAATCGTTTAAGCGCAAAGAACAGTTTTTATTAATTATGTAGTTCACTTTTAGATCTCGCCTTACAATAGATATAAAGCCATCAGACCAATCACTCACAATTTGCAAAAAAAATGTAAATTTAAAGTGAAGACGAGTAAGAAGTATCGACTCGCCCGCTTCGAAACAGTCTTGTAACTATACTGAAAATACAATACGCCTGTGACGTCAGAGTAATCAAGATAGGCAAATAAGAGCGATAAAATCTACAAAGTGTGAGAGTGAGATAGAGAAGAAGAAGAGCACTCTCACCACACAAACACCCATAATACATATAAATTTAGAGATCACGACAGATTATATTCGGAACAAACAATTTTAGTGATCACTTAACTCTTTCATGGGTTTTTGATTTGTTTATTTATATGTGTAATATTATCATAAAGAATTTTATTAATTAAACTATATTTTTATGTTCTGAGGCCAGGGCCGAATTTACCTTAAATGCCGCCCTATGTGCTGTGAAAAATGCCGCTCTTTTATCTTAAACCTTCATGACATGTTAAAAAATATCTTCAAATATACAATTCATAGCTGAAATAAACATAAAGCCTGTGTTTTAAATTTCTTTGTTGTTTAATTATAAGAGAATAATTACATATAGTACATGTTATTTAGGTATGCCTTCCCTTCTAAACATGGTAACCTAACTCTGTTTTCCATTAGATTATTGGAATCTTATAGAAACCACGGTTGGGTTGACACATTTACCTATTGTAAATCCAGGGCTGTTTGAGGCTAAAGTATCTAAAAATGTAAAAAATTTCAGGATTAAAAATTCACAATTTTCAAAGAAACCTAATCTCAGCAATTGGAGGACAAAAAAAAATTGTGTGTTAAAGAACACAAGGCAGAAGTAAAACTTCGGGTGTTGTTCGTGAATGAAAATAAAGTACTTGAAAGATTAAAAATCAATACAAATACGGTACATAAAAAAAATTACAATAATGAATAACCAGAGTGGGATGGAGTTCCGAATAGCGTAAACGGCTGATTGTTTTGAGGCTACGTATACTTATGTATTTTGACGCGCTGATTACGAAAATGATAGTGAAAATTTGCAACTAGTCGATTTTCATGGTGAAACCATGAAAAATCCATAAAAATAATGGTTTTTTGCGATTATCTCAGCTAATATGCAAAATAAAAAAATTTCTTAAACAAAAGTTGTACACATAATTTAAATACACATTTTTTGTCTGAAACATTTTTTCTACGAGTGATAGCTTTCGAGAAAATCAAATTTATCGATTTTCATTTTTAAAAAACCCATATACCACGGGTTTTCACATTCTAAATAGAAAGCATTGTAAAAAAATATTATAAAGGAAATGGTAAAGAAAAATCACAAGGAAATGGCATAAGAATTGGTAAAGAGAATGATAAGGGGAATGGTAAAGGGAATTCAAAAGGGACGGGTAAAAGGAGTGGTAAAGGGAAATTACAAAGGGAAATGGCAAAAGGAAAGCTAAAGAGAATGGTAAAGAGAATGGTAAAGGGCAAAGGGAATGGTAAAAGGGAATGACAAAGGAAATGACAAAGGAAATGGCAAAAGGAATGATAAAGAGAATGGTAAAGGGCAAAAGGAATGGTAAAAGGAAATGACAAAGGGAAATGGCAAAGGAAATGGCAAAGGGAAATGGCAAAAGGAATGGTAACAGGAATAGTAAATGGAAATGTTAAAGGGAATGGTAAAAGTCAAATACGATATCGTTCATTTTGTCACTCTGATTATTCATTATTGTAATTCTTTTTATGTGCTGTATTTGCACTGATTTTTAATCTTTCAATTGCTTTATTTTCATTCGCGAACAACACCCGAATTTTTTTTTTAATTTTGATTTTAACACGTGCCGGTTTTGACCTGAAGTTTCCCATGTAAATTGAATGGGGAAAAATCACTTTTTGTAGTTTTTGGAATAATTTTTCAGGATTTCGAAAAATGTTACGGGAAATTATAGAGGCTTCTTGAGGACTATCCAACAAATAATTTCACGTACGACACATATGGATTTGACACCTCTTGAAAACTACCCTTAAAACCAAAAATGTCAATTTTTCATAAAACCGGCCTTCTGTGCGCTTTATTCACGTTTTTTTAATTATAAAAATTATTTCTATTAGTAGTAGAATATTTATCAACATTGGTTAATTAAGTTTTAATTATTTAAACAAATTCTATTTTTTTCAAAAATACGTTCTTCTTTATAAAAATGACTACTATTGGTCTAATGGAATATTAATTAAAATGTTTAATTAATTTTTAATTATTTAAACAAATTGAATTTGCTTAAATAATTTTTTTTTCAGAAAATTCTTTTTTTCTTATTAAATATTATTACCATTGATGTAATGGAATATTTATTAACATTGAAAAATTAGTTTTCATTTGTTTAAATAAATTCAATTTGTTTAAAAAATTGTTTTTCCAAAAATTTGAGGAATCATAAATTTTTATTGTTACGTAACACAAATTTATTTTCAAATATTTTCCAATTTTGGTTTCTCTTCGTTTGGAAACGAGGAGGACAGTTATAAAATTATACAAAGAATATATTTCTATATATTTTATACATTTTTCGAAACATACCTTTCAAATATACCTGGGGAGAAGGATAGCAAAATCCTTTCCATATATCATTGTTTAAATAAATTCTTAATTCTTAAAAATAATATAAAATAAATAACAAATAAAATATTAAAATAAAATAAATAAAATATTTCTCCTAAGAGACATTTTCCACACTTTTGAATATACCTGGGGGCTTACAATAAAATTAGCAAAAATATTTTAATCTTTGTATAATTTTATAACTATCCTCCTCGTGTGCAAACGGAGAGAAACGAAATTGGAAAATATTTAAAAATAAAGTGTTACGTAACAATAAAAATTTAGAATTCCTCGAATTTTTGGGAAACAATTTTTTAAACAAATGAAAACTAATTTTTCAATGTTAATAAATATTCCATTACATCAATGGTAATAATATTTAATAAAAAAAAAAAAGAATTCTACATTTCGTATTTTCTTTATTCGCATCGTTTGAAATGCGCCATATTACGTACAGAAAGTAAGCACGAAAACACGCCATTTTCATGATAGTGTTGTAGAAATGATTTTAATTCGCCTCTTATCTAACAAAAATATGAATTCATAAAGAATCTCAAAACTCTTTTATTACAAAAATATATAATATAATAGGTATATATTGGATCTTGTTCGTGTAAATAATCATTATTCTCTCTTTCACAGTGCCAGGATTCGAAACCTGTACAAAACTGTATGGTTTTTAAAAAAAATCATGGGGGTGTAGCTGTTGTATTAAGATGCATATGACTTAATGCGTGCAACTACAACTCCATTCCCTTTAACGACTTGCCTCAATATTAAAAAATATATATAATTCTTTTTTCTCGAAACAAAGAATCTTTCGACCTCATCATTCATATTTTTTAATAAAATTTATTTATATTAGAATTTTATACGATGCAAAAAACCCTTTTTCTTCATCATGTTCATGAAAACCACGTACTTTCGAGCATGTGAAGCAATCTGAAAGTTGCTGTTTCCAGAGCAGAGAAAAAAACTTGGAAAAAAACTCCTAACAGGGAGGTAAAAAAGCTAGAGGTAAAAAAACTCGCACCAGTACTGCCTCTAGCGAAGAATCTTGTAGTCGCGCTATTCTAACTTTTGGAAACAGAAACTTTCAGCTCGGTTTCCACGCTCTCAAATATGTGTTTTCGTGCACTTTTTGAAGAAAATATAGTATGCAACTAGGGATATAGGCGTTTTTGTCTCACGCGACGTATGCAGAATACGTCTTCGCTCCCTCGAGCTACGACTCGTTCTGCATACGTCGCGCTCGAAAAAAAACGCCCGTATGTATCCCTTGATGCATAATATACTATACTTTCTTACATCTCTGCGTACATTACTTTTGAATTTTGGTTCTTATTACATAAACTTTTAATTTTTATTATGTGAGAAGGTATTGTCAAAAAATCAATTTAAAAAAATAATCCTAAAATGTACCTACATAAGCATTTTAAAATTCAACATATTAAAAAATTCTTTTGGCACGTTTTGAGATATTGGTGGTGCCAATATACCCCACAAATTATAATACATCAATTTATCTATAACTGTCTTTAAGTTAATAGGACCACATCCATACATCCATACTCTAGACATTTATCAAGTGAGAAAAATTTAATTAAACCATTTTTAAAATCATAACTCCACTGAGTTATAGTCCTAATGGACCTGTTTTAATCCCCCAAAGGTAACAACTTTAGTACAACTGGTTGTCAGCATAAAATGGCTTAAATTTTTGACTTAAAACGCGCGCCGTTATTCAATCAATCATAACTTCTGCTAAAGTTGATCAATTTAATCTTTTTATAAGAGCTTTTTAAAGGTTTTTTCATGATTTTCCAATAAAAATAATATTTCATGCTCATTTTCCCATTTTAAACAAATTTTTGCGTTTTTCTCTCAATGCGAGTCCTGGCATTTTTTTCAAAATATTTTTTAAAAAAAGCTTGGTTTTTTCCCTTCAAAATCGTTGAAGTTTGAATATGGGATTAGAATTGCTATTGGGCTTAAAAAAGAAGGGTGTACGAAAAAACCTTTAAAAAGCTCTTATAAAAAGATTAAATTGATCAACTTTAGCAGAAGTTATGATTGATTGAATAACGGCGCGCGTTTTATGTCAAAAATTTAAGCCATTTTATGTTGACAACCAGTTGTACTAAAGTTATTACCTTTGGAGGGTTAAAAGATGTCCACTGGGACTATCACTCAGTTTAAAAATGTTTATAAATTTGTTTATAAAAATATTTTATAACAATTAAGTTTAATCACTATATTGGTTTATATATTGTTGCTCTGAGAAAAAAATTTAAAAAAAGGAAACCACAACTCTCTTGACCCTTTAACGCCCGAATTATTTCCACCCACTTCCTATCCAAAATAACAACTGTTTTGGAATGTAACAGGGTCTCAGATGATAGAAAAAAAACGCCATAATTTTCACTCCATTCAAAACCACCCTTAAGACCGAAAACCACCCTTAAGTTACAAAATGAAGTCGGAGAACTTTTGATAGGAATATTTGCACTTGAAGTATTTCAGAATATCGACAGGAGTCACCTCCAACCAGAAAAAAAGCTTCGCATGTATTTGAGGGGTTGTATTTTCATCCCTTCGTACCAAAAGCATAGAAAAGTACACCGTACATTTTACATTGAAATCCGGCCCCGGACAAATTGGATAAAACTGCGGTATAATGTAGTTGAAAGTCTTCTGAACAAAAAATCCTTATGGCAACCAGTCAAAAAATTCAAAAGTTTTCGAGATATAAGGGGTTGAACGCGGAAAATATAACCACCAAAAATGATTATTTTCCTAAAGAATAAGATACGAAAATATTCAGATCCTTTCCAGCATTGTGAAAATGATTGGTACTGCTAGGGTGTGTTTGTGGGGGTGTTTTGAAGACAATCTGTACCCCGAGGATTACAAAAAAAAATCATCGTTGCAAGGACCTCAATATTTTCAAAAAATGATCATTATTGTAATTATTGTGAATATTTTCGAACCTTATCTTTTACAATAATTATCATTTTCTGAAAATATTGAGGTCCTTGCACCGATTACTTTTTTTTGTAATCTTCTTGGTGTAGATTGTCATCACAACACCCCCACAAACACACCCTAGAAGCACCAATCATTTTCACAAAGCTGGAAAGGCTCTGTGAATATTTTCGTATTTTATCTTTTGCAATAATGATCATTTTTTGAAAATATTAAGTTCCTTGCACCGATTATTTTTTTTAACCCCTGCTTCCAGAAATTCCACTCGAAATAAGATTCACTCTACGAAAGTACTCCGAGTACAATATATCCATTGAAATGAGGGGCGCGCCGGCCAGCACCCCGAAATTTTTCCACACGGGGATGAAGGGTTGGTATGAGGGGTGTTTCTGTAATTTGAGGTGAGTATTATTGTTTACATATCTGAATCTTACTTCATAACGAATTTGATGAAAATCGATCCTGTGGAAGCCTATTTATCTATTTTAGGGGGTGAAACCTATCCCTAAATTGAGCTCAGGAGGTTGTATATATATTTTTATGTTCTCATCGTAATTAGTATTTGCAATAGTCTTCGCAAACCAATTTTCATCGAATTTGGATGAAAATTCAAGTTTAAACCTGAAAACAGGGTGCTTTTTGGAGTTATAATTAATAGATGTCAAAGAGGGTGAATGAATGCTTATACTTATAAATGCTTATGCTTATACTAGAAACACGTATGTAGCTTATGCCGAAGAGAAAACAAAGCTATCTCCATTTTTGACGGAGTTATAGATTTTTGAATACGATTTTGGGACATATATGTCCCAGTGGGCGTTAAAGGGTTAAACTTTTAATGCTGAGCATTTAAAAAAAACATTCAAATCGGATAAGAATTACGACCTGTAGGCGATTATGAACACTGAATTCCTATTTCAGACCACTGTGCGACGTATACGGAGCTTGATTTAAGGTGTAGTCTGAAATTATGTGCTAACCATAAGAACTAAATAGACTCTCAAAGGAGAACTGAAAGGTGGGGAGGATTTTGAGGAAGCTACAATTTTCGATGGTGGGACTTAAGACACTCCTACCCCTGACGTCACATACTTTGAGGGAATCGATTTTCGTAAATTATATTTCTAAATCTTATTCATAAAATATTTAAGGTGTTAAAAGTGGGTCATCAGTCTCAACCCGCTTTATCTGTTTTATTGTTCTACTTTGCGTTACGCTACGATGTTGTGCCTTGGTTTCAGGGATTATGATCCCTATAGTATTTAGGTCGTACAAATCTTACCTGCTTACACTACTTTTATCCTTATTATATAGGTAGAATACATAGTGTATTGCACGGGAACAGTTAGTAGCTTAAGGGCGAAGGAATCTGAAAGTAAAAACTGTCAACAAACTGTCAAAATCTGTGGAAAGAAATAAAGCGATCATGTGAACTAGAATTTTTCTAGCCAAAGGCAAAAGAGGGAAAATTTATAGGTTTTAGATAGAAAAAAAAAGAGAGAAGAAATGAATAAGGGGCGCTTGATGATAAGTTTGTCGAATACTCACTTTTATAGTCCCAAAATAGCGTGTAATTATTTCTTGTCAGACACGGCGGACATTTTGACTTTCATGATGGAAGAAACTAAATATTGACAGCTGCGATAGTGGCACCCTGCGCGCGCAGCACGTGTTGGCTTCCTACTAGAGAAATTCTCCCATTGGTCAATTTAATTCGATTTTGAATCGCGCGTCAGATTACAGTCAATTGCAGAATATCTCTAGCAGGAATCAATATTTAGTTTCTTCCATCATGGAAGTCAAAATGTCCGCCGTTTCTGACAGGAAATAATTACACGCTATTTTGGGACTATAAAAG
>UCOK01018993.1:0-15951 GCA_900474325.1 Synergus umbraculus
CTCTTGATACTGTGGCCGTTTCTCCTTCAATGCTCGACTCAAACGCATCAATTGCGTTCGATACCGATCCCCTGTAATAGTTTCACTCGGTTTCAACAGCTCATAATACACCACACCGAGCTGGTCCCACCAAATGCAGAGCATAACCTTGGCACCGTGAATATTCGGTCTGGGCGTAGATGTGGAGGCATGTCCGGGCATTCCCCATGATTTTCTGCGTTTGGGATTATCGTAGTGGACCCATTTTTCGTCGCCGGTTACAATGCGATGTAAAAAACCCTTCCGATTCTGTCTTTGAAGCAGCTGTTCACAAGCAAAGAAACGGCGTTCAACGTCTCTTGGCTTCAATTCATAAGGAACTCAATTTTCTTGCTTCTGAATCATTCCCATGACTTTGAGGCGTTTCGAAATTGCTTGTTGAGTGACTCCCAATGATTCTGCTAATTCTTCTTGCGTTTGGCACGAATCTTCAGCAAGTAATGCCCCCAGTTCGGAATCTTCGAAAAATTTTTCTCTTCCGCCGCCATGCCGGTCCTCGACATCAAAATCACCGCTTTTAAAGCGTTGAAACCACTCACGACACGTTCTTTCACTAAGAGCAGCGTCAGCGTAAGCACTTGAGAGCATTCGATGAGCCTCAGCCGCAGTTTTCTTCAAATGAAAGCAGAAAATCAACACTTCCCGCAAATTACGAGAATTTGACTCGAAAACTGACATCTTCGATTGAGAATACACTTCTGATGCAAACACAAATTCACTAATGTGGTGATGTGGTTATGTTGACAGATGTCCAAGCTTACTGTATGAAATTTTTGACCTGCCTGTTTCAACCGGCACTTACCGCTGCAGCCATCTATCGAAAAACGGCGGAAGCAAAGTTGTACACCTAATATTTATTCGAAATTTGCAACACCGAATGACATTCTTGTTCTATAATCTGATGATTTTTTTTTTCAAGTAAACGGTTCGCCTTCAATCACGTTCACTGCAAGCTTCTTAAGAAAAGGCTTTTCGGAGGAGGAGCCATAAGTCCCACAGTTGTTAATATTTTTTTATTTTTAACCCTTTAACGCCCACTGGGACATATATGTTCCAAAAACGTGTTCAAAAATTCATAACTCCGTCAAAAATTGAGATAGATTTGTTTTCTCTTCGGCATAAGCTACCTACGTGATTCTAGTATAAGTATAAGCATTCATAAGTATAAGCATTCATTCACCCTCTTCGAAATATATTAACTATAACTACAAAAAGCACCCTTTTTTGAGGTGTAAACTTAAATTTTCATCCAAATTCGATAAAAATTGGTTTGCGAAGGATATTGAAAATACTGATTACGACAAGAGCATAAAAATATATAATATATATAATTATATAATATATAATCAAACGTTTGATTTTTTTTTCCCGATGAGAAAACAAGTTTTCTATCCTTTTTGTATAAAGGGATGAAAATACAACGCCTCAAATACATGCGAAATTTTTTCTCTGGTTGGAGGTGATTCCTGTGGATGTTCTGAAATACTTCAAGTGCAAATATTCCTATCAAAAGTTCTCCAACTTCATTTTCTAATTTAAGGGTGGTTTTGAGTGGAGTGGAAATTATGGCGTTTTTTTTTCTATCATCTGAGACCCTGTTACACTACAAAACAGTTGTTATTTTAGATAAGAAGTGCGTGGAAATAATTCGGACATTAAAGGGTTAAACTTCCAATTTTGTTCCCCAATTTTAGTATTTGATTTTTTTTCAATATAATCTTCATAACGTCCTTAAAAAATTCACGAACATACCTCAATTTGCCCATCAACTTTGTATATAACCCCTTAATGGATCTCCCAGTGGGGAGAACCATTAGAACCCCACATGTGGTTCAACATAGCATTTCGCCGACCCCCCCCCCCCTAATGAAGCCACGTGGTTTATGGAAGGCCCCTTTTCGATAAAGAACCCTTAAAAAAAAGTTTTAACTGAATCAAAAATGTGTCGGTCATTTTTCGTCCAAATCTGTTTGGTTTGTAAAAGAACGTCCTAAATATGGATCAATTATATTAGCTCCGTTCTGAAACAAAAAGAGATTCTCTATGATCTTTAAATTTATTATTTAATTTTTCCTTTGTAGGCTAAATCGGGTAAAAGGGAACGATCAGGTTGTGTGGGTGGGTCTATATGATTTTGCGATATGGTGGCTTTTTTCTATTGTGACGTGATCTGGTCTCTCAACACGAAACTACGTTTCGCCAATCTTTAAATAATTAAAACTCATAGAGTCCAGGGAATTCAACTATATATTGCGCCAGTTGTTCGCATTTTAAACGAAAAACGATGAATTCCTTAATTACTTGAAAAACTTCATTTACAAGAGCACAGCAAAAAGATTTGAGACTGAATTCAACTTGAGAAACAATTTGATATACAATTTAATAGAAGAGGATATGTTCGGATATAAAAATAAGTCACTTAACGGTCTTGGAGCATTTTCAAAACACTAAAAATTGATCAAATTGACTCAAATCCGCCATTTTGTCCACATCTTTTCAATACGCGGGGTTTGAGGCCGCAAAAATAATTTGTTCGAAGTTTCGTTTAGCCAGAGATGTTTTTTCGATTGCACGACAAGGGCTATCTTTTTTTCTTGAAAACAAATTTGTTCTGCTAAAATGGGAATTTTGACAGAGTTGTGTCGCGGTTGAGAGGGGTGCGGGTGAGCAGTACTTACATTTAGTCAAGTCCCTATCCAAGTTAAAGAGGCATAAAACTTAACTTCAAGGGTGCTTCACTCACTGAGAAAAGTTTTGCGAGACTTTCTATGCACTGCAAAACCCGAGCATTTACGAAAATCGTTTAAAGAAATAAGTTTATTAAATTGCGTATAAGTTATTAGCGCTGTCAGCTGTTTCGCAGCGACGCCAAGTGAGGATTACTGCAAACGAAACAGCTGAGAGGTCTAGTAACTTATACGCGATTTATCAAACTTATTTTTTAAACGATTTTCGTAAATGCTCGGGTATTGCCAGTGCATAGTAAGACTCGAAAAATTTTTTTGAGTTAGTGAAATACCCTTGAAGTGAAGTTTTGTGCCTTTTTTCCTTGTATTGAGACTTGGCCAAATATAAGTAGGGTAGGGTGGGGCTAAAAGTGTCGCGGGGAAAAAGTGCCACATGCAATAACTCAAAATCAAAAAATTTCTTACACGTCCTGATATCATCCGTCGATCAGTCGACTCACATGAACTACTTAAACCAACTGGTAACCGTTAACAGCTGTTAATAAGATCACGGTGACTACTTTCTGAAATACGAAAAGCTTCAAAACACGGCTCATCATTACTACATCTCCTCCGCCTCCAACCCAACTCTGGTTTCCATTTGAATCTTATGGAAACCAGGGTAGGGTTGATATGATTGGGGGGAAGGCATACATGAATCTTACTGTACGACCGTGTTCAAGCTCCCATGTAGAAAATTCAGAATTTGTCAAACGCGCGGGGTCCCGCGCGTCACTTCCTTCACTTCCTTCTTTCTTAATAAATTCAAATATAACATCCATCCATCATAAAAATCCAAATCCTTGATTTCCTTGACATCCTTGATTGGTCGGAATGGTTCAAGATTTACATAAAATATACATTCAAACTAGCTGTGAATTCGATCTCCGGTATTAAGGGCATGTATTACTTACCCGATCCCTACCTTACCGACATTTTTTTCTCTGTAACCCTACGTCTACATTTATTGAGATACCATATTGAAAATTTCTATATTTGAAGCTAAAGCCTTAAGGTACGTTTGTATGGTCCTAAATATTGACATTTAAAAAAAAAATTTTTCAACAAATTTTTTTTTATTTTTACAAAAATTTAAGACCAGACAAACATATATTAGCATATTTTCTTTAATTTTAGAAATTTGCAATTTGATATCTTTATAAATATAGACGTAGCGTTACAGAGAAAAAAATGTCGGTAAGGTAGGGATCGGGTAAGTAATACATGCCCTTAACGATACATATATTTGTTGTGCTCATTTTTTTAGCACTTTGCTTCCTCATTATTATAAAGTTGCAAATGAAATTTGCTTCCTTATAGAGGAAGCATTACCGATTTTCCTAAATATTTTAAAACTAGCTGTCAAGTTGTATCAACTTTTGTACTCATTCAATGAGCACTTTGCTTCCTGTAAGCAAATTTGATTTGCTTCCTCATAGATGAAGCATTAAGTATTCTTTACATCAGCATTAAATTTTCATTATTTGAGAAGTTATATTCAAAAAATTCATTTTCTAAAATTACAATAAAGCATAACTTTCTTATTTTTTAATGAAATTAATTAATCTTACAGGTCAATCGATTCGTCTGGACATAAGGAATTTTCATTTCCCTTACACCAGCTTTAAATTTTTATTATTTGAAAGGTTATATTCGAAAAATTAATTTTTAAAAATACAATTAACTATAACATCCTTATTTTTTAATGAAATTCATTAATAATATAGGTCAATGAATTCGTCTCGATGAAAGGAATCTTAGTTTTCCTTACATCAGCTTTAAATTTTCAATATTTGGGAAGGTATAGTGGAAAAATGAATTTTACGAAAATTATAAAAGTACATAAAACTTGTAAAATTAAATATTTTGTTAAACCCTTATAAGAAATTCAACTATGTATTATAATTATTTTAAAAAATTGCACATGTTTTTCTGAAAAATGAATCGTTCAAGTACACAAGATTGTAAATACGAACAATTAAAAAAAAAACATTCAGATCGGTTGAAAAGTTTACAGGAATTTTACAGGAAAATATGAAATCATGTTCTTTTGCTGCACACATTTTTCTAGAAAACAAATTTTACGGTTACAAGAACCTTAAGATTTGCTGATTATGAATGCGGAGTCAGATTTTCAAAATTCAAAATAGCGTATCCAATATGGATTTTCATCAAACTTGTTCATAATTACGGCTGTAATTTATGATCTGGTACTCCGATTTGAATGAAATTTCGCGCTTATATTTTCGAAAGCATGTACTTTCAGAATATGCAATAAAAAATGTTTCGATTTTTGAAGCACCAACTTTGTATATAACCCCTTAATACTGGGAATCCAAATGTATTCCCAGTCATCACTGATTTAAGGAGGTGGCTAGCACCACCATTTGTTGACTCAGATTTGTGTTAATAAAATAAAAATGAAATAAACCGCATAATTTTTTATTTTATTGACGTTTTAAAAAAAAAATGTTTAAACCACGTGGTACCCTAAGGTAGGGGGGGGGGGGGTCGTCGAGAATTTTTGATCCCTAACAACTCTGTCGCATGGATACATGAACACGGAGCGACAAGTTAGAGTTGTAATATCACTGCCAATCTGGAACCAAATCCCTGCCGTGTTTCCGATTCAGTAAATTGTAAAGATAAAGCCTTTTTATATGACGAATACCGCAATTGATGATCGAGAACTTTCAAAGAAACAATTCTTTCCTCATCCACATCATAGTCTACTTCATTCACTTGTTTTGCTCTCATCCACTTTCTGCTGTTTAACCGATCTCCTCCCGAAATTATTTTTACCGAATCGTTGTCCACGCAGCATCATCTACACGTAGAATGAATGCTGCCTGGACTAAACTTTTATCGGAGAAGGTTGCGGACATCCTTCCTTAAGGGTGTTGGAGCGTTTTGAAAAGAAAAATTTTCATGTAGTCAGTTTAATTTCCGACCTCATTTCGATACGTATATGGTAAAATTGTAAAAATGCACTGTTTGACGGGTCCTTTCATAGAGATGGGTTTCTCGATGGCAGGAGAGGGGCTTAGTGACTCTTTTTGAACAAAAAACAATAATTTTGTTTAAAAAAAAGTTTGAGATATGAGAAAAAAGAAGGGTGCAGACAATATTTTAGAGAGAGTAGGCATTAGTTACAGACGTCAAAATCCCGTTTTCCTCGAACAATATGTAAATCGCTGTACTGGCGGTGAGACACAAACACTCGTAATTTTTCTCGTCAATAAATGCACTCACAATTACCTACTGAAACTGTCTAAATAATTATTTTGACAAGATTCTTTCGATGGAAAGTACATCAGAATAATGTCTCTTTGCATTCTTGTTGACACTTCTTAGCGGAAATGTGGTACGACGCGCGCGCCAAGTTCGACGAAGTACATTGGAGATTCCGTCGGTATGTAGTTGTGCCGCCATATCGACGTTTGCAGGGTATTTCAAATTTCAATTAAAAATTAATGTTAGAAATACAATTTACTTTATTTTGTTTTCCAAATAAATGGAGAATAAAATGAAAGAACTAACAAATTATGTATTGTAATAATAATTTTTGCAAACATTATACTCAAATATTGCATAATGCTATTTATTTGGAAAAGTGTATGTAAGTAATAATGTATAGGCACAACTCCATACCGACGGAATCTCCAATGTGCTTCATCGGACTTGACGCACGCGTCGTACCACATTTCTGCTAAAAAGTGTCAACAAGAATGGAAAGAGACATTATTCTGATGTACTTTGCATCGAAAGAATCTTGTCAAAATAATTATTTAGACAGTTTCAGTAGGTAATTGTGAGTGCATTTATTGACGAGAAAAATTACGAGTGTTTGTGTCTCACCGCCAGTGCAGCGATTTACATATTGTTCGAGGAAAACGGGATTTTGACGTCTGTAACTAATGCCTACTCTCTCTAAAATATTGTCTGCACCCTTCTTTTTTCTCATATCTCAAACTTTTTTTTAAACAAAATTATTGTTTTTTGTTCAAAAAGAGTCACTAAGCCCCTCTCCTGCCATCGAGAAACCCATCTCTATGAAAGGACCCGTCAAACAGTGCATTTTTACAATTTTACCATATACGTATCGAAATGAGGTCGGAAATTAGACTGACTCTACATAGATTTTACCATTTTGTTGTGTTTTTTGTTTTCAATTTTTTGTTCCGGCGCTCCAACACCCTTAAATCGCTTCTATTGAAAAATTTGCCCGCTAAGTCTAAGGTCCCTTTTCTCGCCGAATGTTACATATTTATATTTAACGATTTTAAGTTACATTAGACAATGTACAATATGATTCATGTATGCCTTCCTTGTGGGCGTGTCAACCCAACTCTGATTTCCATTTGAATCTTATGGAAACTAGGGTTGGGTTGACATGTTTGGGGGGAAGGCGTACATGAATCTTACTGTACATATGTGAGCGGATTTTTCACAGCCGTAAGAATGCAAAATAAAAAGTGAATTTACTTACCTATACTGTTTATTACTACGTACTGTTCATCTCCTGATGTTTGTAAAGTATTGTTGCATTTATAGATAGGTATAAATATTTGCTTAATATTTTATGTACTCATTGTTCTTTTCAAAAATATTGTAATGAAAAAAGCACTATTAAAGCTTTGAATAACCTTGGAGTATGATCTTATTTTTTTAATCACTTTTTTCATACCACTTTTTTATTTAAAAAAAAATGTATTCTTTGAGTGAAAAAGAGTACATACCAAGTAAAAAAAGTATATACCCTATTTATTATCCCATAGGGTCTTTGAAGCCTGTAAAAGTCATAATTGTCCAAGCCGTAATTTCTAATTCAATTTATTGAACTATTTCAGATACTATGTTCAGTGGATCCAAAATTATTAAGACTGACACCTCACGACGATCAAATCTACAAAACTTTCCGAGAAACCTTCCCTGATTTAAAAGTCGACGTGATAAACGAGGACGCATTAAAATCCGATGAAGGAAAGAAGATTTGGAGGCCCTTCTGCGAACAATTTAAGGATGTCGTTGAGGATTACAGTTTCGGAACTCTACTCAGATCAGATAGCAAAATTGACTATTCAGAAACAAATAGTATATTAACTACCAGGATACAGTTCTACGCTATCGAATTAGCGAGAAACCGAGAAGGTCATAACGATGAAATTAGAAGGCAATTCAAGCCAAAAAAGATGAGCAATGTGAACAAATCTTAAAAGATTAAACTATTTTTCTTGAAATGTATAGTTTTCTTTAGTCCTGCCCATTTCTTTACATAAACCAAGAAAAATTAAAATCTAAAAAACCTTTTTTGCGTTGTAACCAAAAAACGATATTTTTTTTAATTTTTCATACCGGCTTACAGCAGTGTTCCCAATTCGTTTCCGTAGAGAAAGGATCAAGGTTTCAGAATCTATAACATTTTTTATGCCAGTTTGAAAGTGGCCTTTCAAGCTCGGTTCCCTCTTTGGAGTTAATATTGTAGTGTTGTGGCACACCACAAAATAAATAAGATAAAGTGTGATATATAAAGCTGCAGAAAGGATCACACAAAGTCTTCCACTCAGAGGTACTTTATTCAGTGAAGTAACTCGTACGACCACATCCATTCTTACGCATGCGCGCACCTAATATCATGCTACAAGAGGGGACGTATTTGGTGGAGACTTTGATCGAAGACGGAAGCTTTTTTGTGTGCAATCTTGTTTTGATACTGTGTACAAGTCATATGTGTAAAGTAATTCCAGAAATTGCTATAGACGCTCGGTACTAACGTGCGGAATGGAGAAAGTTCGTATCCCCCAGGACTGGTATTTATAACCAGGTCTGTGGGAGCCGATGAGTAACCTTTAATCCCTGGCCGCCGGCGGCAGCCATTTAAGAACGAAAAATCACTGCTGAGGCAGGCCCTCCAACTCGACCATGGACGAAGTTTCCCTAAGGGGAAACAATCCCACAATCTTCCCAGCAAGAAAATGATGTAAGTCGTGGCGCAGCTGCAGAGACCCTCATTTTCTTAAAAAACGCAACAACGTTGTTGCCTGACGATCCTGACTTATGCTCGGATGACTCAAGAAAATGGCTATGGGGAGAAAAGAAGCAGATCATACGTAATAAGCCTTCGGATTTCCACCTCAATTCTAAGAATCAGATTCATGCAGACGATTCCGGTACGGAGCTTGAAGATGATGATGAAATCCCCCCAACCTTGTTGCATAAGGGGAACGCGATTATTATTCCACAGGCCAAACCATCCCAGAGCGCTGAGAAGCCAGCTCCAACCAGCATTGGTCGCAACGTTCCCAGTCACATGCCTCAAGGGACAATTAAAAAGACTGTCCAGCTTCGCTATAGTGCAATCATGAATGAATGTCCAATCATGACTCAGCGCGGCCGAAAATCAGCCAACGCAAAAAAGAACCTTGCCCCGGACACTTGCGGTCGATTGCTCTTGAAAAATTTCCCAGGCAAAATCAATGACATTCGTAGCAGCGGCTTTGGCAAACTACGAGTCATGGCTAAATCTCCCAAAATATCAAATCTTCTAATTGACGAGATCCTTGCGAAAATCGAAGGACTCGTCACAATGGTACCGCCAAGCTTCATTTCGTACCAGGGAGTCATTCGTGGAATTTCCCACAAAATTTGGACAGTAAAATAGAACAGGACTTGGAGATTCTTGACCCACTGAGAGGCAGGTCCAAGGTTATCGGAGTCTTACGACTCAATCGAAAGGCCATTGATCGTGAATCCCGACGGCCTGAGTACATCCCCACCAGGACTGTTTTGTTCACATTCGAGGGAACAACCCACCCTGAAAAAACATTACTTTAACTGGCATCCTTTTCTGTTGACCCATATAATCCAGATTCCAGAATGTGCATCAATTGCTTTAGGTTTGGTCACATTAGCATAAACTGTAGGTCAAACGTACGTTGTAAGCGTTGTGGCCCCACGGACTCACACACTGAGAAGAAGCCATGCCCCAACTTGATCACCCCAAAATGCATGAATTGTTGGGGAAACCACATGCCTATAAAAATGCTCCTAGTATATCTTTCAAAAAGACCTCCGCGTATTTGCAACCAAATACAAATTCTGTTTTAAAGAAGCCAAATCGATACTTAGATCTGGCAAAGGAGCTGACTTCGCTCCCTCTCCCCCGCAGACACCCAATTTCTCAATTTTTTCCGAACTGAACATAACACCTGCCCCCTCCTATGTCAATCGTCAATTATAGGTCCCTACACCATCCTACGCTCAAAGCCTGAGATCTACCCCTAATACATCCTCATCTGAGAAATAAAATTCGGTAAAAATTAGGAAACAAATTGAAAATGCACTCCCACAAGCACCACTTATAGTCCAGGCAACTGGTGCTTTTTTTCCGTAATAAAATAAAATATACATAATATACATAAAAATTATATCAAAATTTTTTTTAATAATTTGTTTAAAAGTAAAAAAAAATAGAAATAGTATATTTTGTTAATAATAAAATTTTCATTGTTTACAAAAAAAATTTTATTCTGAAAAATTAATTATGTTAGCATGCATGTATTATTTTTGTGATTTCTAAGATAACTCATTCTCATTGATGTTTCACGATCCCTTTACCTCGACCCCTCTACTTGTTGAGTATGGCTGGATATCTATTATTCCTAAATTTATTTTAAGATCATATTAAATCTCTTTTGGTTATTTTGGAGAATTATGAAAATAACCTTGCGTCCATAAAATTAAAAATAATTAAAAATAAGCGCCTAATAAAATTAATTTTTCAGAATAAAATTTTTTTTTGTAAACAATGAAAATTTTATTAACAAAATATACTATAATAACATTCTAACCGTAAAATTACTGAAAAATTTTAAACAAATTATTAAAAAAAGATGTTTATATAATTTTTTTAATAAAAAATAATTGTTTATTAATAAAAAATGATGTATATTTTATTTACATTTGGAGCTAGATACTTCATTTGCATTAAAACATTCAAATATGGCTGTACTTGCCTCGCATGGTGCACTCAGATGATTATATGTAAGAAAGGTCCACTTTCCAAGGTCATAGCCCGTAACCTATTAGAGCTAAGATATCCTCTTTTTTCATTTTACGCAGAATTGAGTTTATTTTAATTTCTTTCTTCTGCGTTTCGTGCGCAGGTCAAAAAAAAACGGGGTGTATTTGAAAGTCCCATTTTTTCGAATCTTAGTGAAAAAATGCAAAAAAAAGGGAGTTTTTGAGAGATCATAAATCACGTACTACTGGCACCAGAAGATGCTTTTTTTTAATAGACGCATAATTTTGTTTACTTTATTTCATTCTCTGGCATCACTATCATAATTTTCCCATAGAACACCCTGTTACAAGAAAACTCCGCAGAGGGAAATTGCCCGGAAAAATGGGTCAAAAGTGGCCCACTTTGAGAGGTCATAACTTTTGACGTATTAGGGTTAGGACTTTGCCTCTTGCGGCAAATTAAAGATAAATACATGAAATTTCACTCATCTGTAGAAAATTTTTTCATAAAATCATTAGGTTCGTTGGTACAGACAATGTTGCAAAATTAGTGATTTTTCGACGAAATTCAGAAAAAAAGTGGGTTTTTGAAATGAATGTAACTCGAAATCTATTAGAGATAGAAGGTTCGCTTTTTTTGTTTTTCTTAGAATTTTGCACATTATCTTTTTTAATTTGAATTTTTTTTGTACAACGCAATGGAAATGGTCCGTCCACGCAAACTTGATTTTTGAAAATTCTTTTTAAAAGATTGCCTTTGGCAATCGATCCATGGCACACATTTTTAAGGGTCATTCAGGACCCCATTCAGAAGCTATTTCCAAAAAAAATTGCGTCTCGGAATTATTACAGAAAAAAAGTACCAGTTGCCTGGATTATCCGTATTGAGGATTAAAATCCGGAATTATTATTTTTGTCAATTTTGCATCCAACAATTTATAAATATTATATTTGAAAACTGCGAATTTTAACAATTGCAACAATATGTTATTTGCTAAAAAAAAGTTAAGAATCGCTGTAATTGCTCAATTTTATACAAAAAATACAAAAAATAGAAAAATAAATTGTTAAAGATGAACCAAGCGGTATAAACTATCAAATTAGAGACCTTCAATATCTACCAATTTCGAAATTATAATTCTGATTGCAAAATGTAAGTAGGTTATAAACCATATATTCACATATTTTTAATTATTTTAAGAAATTCAGTTTGTTTAAATAATTATTTTTTGATAATTTGTTTTTTTCATCAAAAATTATTAGTGTTTGTCAAGTGGCGTATTTGTGAAGACTCTAATTAATTTTCATTTATTTATTAAACAAATTCAATTTGTTTAAATAATTTTTGTTTGATAATTCGTTTTTTCTACGAAAAATTATTACTGTTGGAACGTTAATCAGAAATCTTTACTTCATTTTTATTTATTTAAACGAATTGAAGTTGTTTAAGCCATTTTTTTTAATTCGTTTTTTTCTGGTTAAAGATTATTACTATTTCTTTAGTGGAATGTTGATTAACATAGGTTAATTAATTTACAATTATTTAAACAAATTCCATTTGTTTAAATAATTTTTCTTGAAAATTCGTTTTTTGATGAAAATTAATACTATTGCTCTGGTGGAATATTTATCAACATTAATTAATGAATTTTCAATGGAGGAAAATAATTACATTCGTTCATTTTTTTTAAATGTTTGGGAATTTTCCCTACAACTAGTTAGGAGTACGTTAATCCTAATCTGTTACTGTAATAAAGTTGAAGATGGTCAAGCTCAAATTTTTTTAAACTGTAGCTGTAATAAAATGCCAGATGTGACAGCTGTAGTCAGAAACTAAGAATTTTGGTATTAACACAAAAAATTGAATATAAAAATATTATAATATATTTTCTCAGAATTTGATTAAACTAATATTTTGAAAAAATAAAATTTGTAACGTTGTGGATTTTTACCACGTTGCTGATCCTCTTCCCAGGTCAATTTAAATAAACGGGAACTAAAACAGAACAGCCAGTGGGAACTCAATTAGATATCGGTGTATGGATGTTGGTGTGGATGTGTGAAGGTCGAATAGAGCTGAAAATAGAATTAATTAGTTTTAAGTATGATCATATTATTGCCGTAACTTGATTTTGTATTTGCCGCTTACCTTGTTTCCGAAGAACACAGACCTAACCATCTGCAACTATTTAAATGTTTAGAGAGGAGTTATTTGCCGTCTGAGATGTGTCACTCGCCTATACTTTATATTTTTGATCACTCTCCCATACAATAGATGTTGTCAAATTTTAATAGTGCAAAGCTTGCACATCTCACATCTTAGTATGAAAAGACACATGAGCTGTCAAAATACGTGGACGCAGCCATAATGGCTAGCGCTAGCTCCGTTCCACGCATAAAGAGGGCAGCAGCTCTCGGAGTAACGCAAGATACGTAACTGCGACTGCGCGCAAAGACGGACAACGCCTAGAACACTCAGTTCTGTGCTGGCTGTTCACGTGTGAACTTTTTCACGTAATTTGCGGGAAGAATCTTAAAATTTGCAGAGTGTAGAACTACTTCGAAGCTTTCTTCGAAGATAACCAAGCTTGTGCCTTTTCTCCCTTGATTGATACTATTTCGCGTATTTCGAGTCCATTAAAATTTTAGGGAGTTATATAACACTCAGCCAACCCCCATATGATGGCATTGCATAGTTTTTCAAGCGAGTGGTAGAGCTATTAGTTTCTTCTTTTTCGAGTATATTTTGAGCATTTAATTTGAAAGTTATATTTCGCCGATACTAATTTAGAGGGATGATTGGTGAGACGTACATTGTGTAGTCTATTATTTTTCGATTTTCGAGTAGACGCTTGTGTCATGGCTTCTCGCCATCTTGTACATTTTTCGCGTTTGATATGTAGATTTGTTTGAGATTATAATAATTTAAGAATTCTAGTTCCAAGTCAGATATTAGAACTTAATTTTTTTTATATGTAGAACGAATAAGTTTCAAGTTCCTGAGATTAGAATCTTTATCAGAGTTTATATAAAGCTATATTTAGATAGAGTGATTGAGTTACTTGAATGTAAATACATTCAAGATTATGAACCATTGTGAGTACAATCTAACATCGCTTATAGTGAATATTTTCGATGCCTGTCAAATTTCAAACTAAGAATTATTCAAACTGCATTAACCTTTTCTTTTGTTTCTCATCTCATTCATAAAATTTAAACATTGTACACTATTTCACCTCATATCTTATGTAATAAATTCTGGTTTTTCTTTCTTTTAAATTTCATCATGTTGAGTTTGGTTTGTCTCTGCGCCCCCACGAAATCCCTCTCCATCTGAGCTAGAATGGAAGGCTAAAGTTTATTTGTTAAAGTTAAAATTTTAGATTTCGAAAATAATAAATCTAGCCGTATCAATAGATACCTGGCGCCCTAACTGGCTTTAAGAATTTTATGTTTATTTAGAAAAATTTTGTTGGGCATTAGATTTTGGCGGCACTCAGAGGCCGAAAGTCCCTATAGACTGAGAACTGTCGTTATAAATTAGAGCTAATTAATCTGCAAAGTGTTAAAAATAGCTTACTGAATTTGTCTGGAATATATAATTTAAAATAAAAATAAATATTAATGAAATATTATTAATTATATTATTATTTACAATAATATTAGTATTTTTATTACATTTTTTAAATAATGCAAATTACTGAAAAGCGATTAAAGTAACATTGGGCCTGTAATATTAACGTTTATATTACCGTTACCATTGTCATATTTTGAAGGAAAAAGAATGAAGACACGCTTACAAGGATTGGGCTTGTGTATATCGAAGGTAATTTCCAAAACTGATGGGTAAAATTTTTTTTCTGAAGAAAATTGGTAATTTTTCCATGAATATTGGCAAATTTTACAAAAAGTTAGGAAATTCATCATGAAATTAAGGGCGTTGGATAATTGGGACTTGTAACTTTTTTCGGGTGCCCCCCATTTTCATTACAGCCCTGTCCTCTGAAACACATGAGAAAAGATATGGGGAGTTTGAAAGACACAACTTGAATGCTTTTTTATAGACAGAACACAGATTGTAAATAAAAAAAACGCGGTGTACAAGATTTTTGACGGAAATAAACTTTATTATTACGACACGAATTTCACGATCTGATGCTGAAAAAGAGAGGAATATACTTATAAAATTTTCGCCAACTGGACGATGTAAGATGACAGGTTATGAGGTAGGGGGTAGGGGAAGTCGATGTATCAGAAGGAAGAGAAGGCGAGTGTGGACACTAGGGTGGTCCAAAAGCGCTTTTTTTTTCTACAGTCTCGATCCCCCCAATTCGTTTCTAAATCACACATATGGGTTTTGCACCCCTAACACCACCCCAGGGGGCCTTAAAAACTACCCTTGACGTTCTGAGCACTTTATCCTCGTTGTTTTTCTTAATAATTATTATTAGTATTAATCTATTGAAATATTTATTAACATTATTTAATAAATCTTTAATTATTTAAACAAATATCATTTGTTTAATTTTTTTTTTTGAAAATTTCGTTTTTTATCATAAAAATGTTTGCTATTGGTCTAATGGTGTATTGATAAAACATTAGTTATTTAATTTTCAAATATTTTAACAAATTCCATTTGTTTAAAAAATTTTTTTTCAAGAAAATTTTTTTTATTAAAAAATTAATGTGTACATACTGAAATGTTGATTAACATATATTAATTAATGAATAATTGTTTAAATAATTTCCAATAAATAATTTTATCTATAAGTAATTCTTTATTTGTAACTAATAATAATCATAGAACATTTATTATTAAACTAACTATAAGTTTTTTTAATATGTACATTTAATTTGCTAAACGATCCTAATGGAGAGAGTTGCAAAGAGAGCTGTAAAATTGATTTCTGATTTTAATAGTATAATAACTAGAGATGAAAATCAGAAACAATTTCTACTACATGTAGTTAAAGAGTATAACAAAAACTTCCCCGATTGCAGTAAAACTACATTATCTCGCGACATATAGTAATACACCAAGCTGTAGTTGTAAAAATGTAGATAATAAAAGAAAAGATTACAGAATGCAAAAATGTAATTATATAATATAATTATAACACTATTAAGTATTACTTGGGAAGAAATTGTTTAAACCCATTAGGAT
>UCOK01018994.1:0-13418 GCA_900474325.1 Synergus umbraculus
GTAATAGTTTCACTCGGTTTCAACAGCTCATAATAACCACACCGAGCTGGTCCCACCAAATGCAGAGCATAACCTTGGCACCGTGAATATTCGGTCTGGGCGTAGATGTGGAGGCATGTCCGGGCATTCCCCATGATTTTTTGCGTTTGGGATTATCGTAGTGGACCCATTTTTCGTCGCCGGTTACAATGCGATGTAAAAAAACCCTTTCGATTCTACCTTTGAAGCAGCTGTTCACAAGCAAAGAAACGGCGTTCAACGTCTCTTGGCTTCAATTCATAAGGAACCCAATTTTCTTGCTTCTGAATCATTCCCATGGCTTTGAGGCGTTTCGAAATTGCTTGTTAAGTGACTCCCAATGATTCTGCTAATTCTTCTTGCGTTTGGCACGAGTCTTCAGCAAGTAATGCCTCCAGTTCGAAATCTTCGAATATTTTTTCTCTTCCGCCGCCATGCCGGTCCTGGACATCAAAATCACCGCTTTTAAAGCGTTGAAACCACTCACGACACGTTCTTTCACTAAGAGCAGCGTCACCGTAAGCACTTGACAGCATTCGATGAGCCTCAGCCGCAGTTTTCTTAAAATGAAAGCAGAAAATCAACACTTCCCGCAAATGACGAGAATTTGGCTCGAAAACTGACATCTTCGATCGAGAATACACTTCTGATGCAAACACAAATTCACTAATGTGGTGATGTGGTTATGTTGACAGATGTCCAAGCTTACCGTATGAAATTTTTGACCTACCTATTTCAACCGGCACTTACCGCTGCAGTCATCTATCGAAAAACGGCGGAAGCAAAGTTGTACACCTAATAATTAAATGGAACACCTGAGATCGCATTCACATCTAGTTTTTGTTATTATTTTGTTGATTTTACCATATTTTGTTAATTTTTATTGTTTTATTTATTTTAATAAACTATAATTTTATTTATTTTAAAAGAGTTTTGTTAGTTAACGTCCCACCACTGTCTATCGTTGTCTAGCCTTAATTTTTATAATTTATCTCCCATTCTTTGCCTTAAACCTGTATTTATCTAGTTGGTTATGTTAGTTATGGCTCAGATACGTGACTTGTTGTTAACATCTGTCCCAAGAAAGGACCCAACAATCAGTGAGGCTATAATTTTAGTTTTAGTTTTTGTTTATTTCTCGATTACCTTATTTTGTTTTATTATCTTAAATTCTAATCTGGGTATAACTAACATATGTTTTTAGAATTGTCCCATGAAAGGACTGGTGCCCAAAAATTAACTTAAATTATCGTTTTATTTGTTCCAGTGTTTTTATTTTTATATTTCTTGTGCGTGGCTCAAAGGCCTAATTTTATTAATTAAAAAGCCACGTCACAGCAGCTCGTTGTATGTGTCGGTTAGCCTAAACACCAATTGGGGCACCAGTTACCGTAACCTTTTTTCCGTGTAGTTAGGCTAGGAGCCTTTTAGTATTTCGACTTTTTCTAAGGAGTCATGACAGAAACCATGGAAACGTTAAAACAAAAATTTGAATTATGTTACATTCCGTCTAGCAGAGGCACTGAAGTAATTTTAAGTTAAATTATTTTACATCGGAACTGCACGATTATTCCAAAAACCCACAATTATTTCAAGTCGGGTTCTCAGCCTTAGATATATCTCCTTATACTACTTCATGCCTTATCCCTTAATGTTTTCAGCATAAAAACAATTAGAAAACTTTTAAATTCAATGAATTTTATATGTAAAACCCCCTGTCTTTTCTTTGATCATCATTTTCGAGATACGATAATAATTATAAAAATACATAAGTATTTTCTAGAGGTTTGCGCCGCCGCGACACGCCAACACCGTTTTTTATTTGGCACCCTGGTATGATACCGTCCTCAATTTTTGGCGGCTTCTGTAAACGGCTGTACTACTTCAAGACCTCTCAAGACTGAAGTTTTCTGCACAAAAATGCTCGAAAATGCTAAAATCTACGACTCATGTTACAAATATCTCACTCGATAAAAAACACCTGTTTCCCTCCCTTAGTGCAATCAAAAAACAGCTAGAAGAAATATTAGTCTTTGACTTAATTTCCCGGTCATTAACGATCTTATTCTTTTAAACACTTTTGCTACTCGTCTTCAATAATAAAATAATACTACTTAATTAAAATATTTTATAACAAAATATAAATACCAATTAATTTCTTTCGCAATCTTGCTTCTTCTAAACCATCTGGATCTTTTCCATCAGATTTCACATGCTTGAATGCCACTTCTTCCTTGTCATGAATTTTCAGATCACTGAATAGAGATTGTAATTTAGGATCTGTCAAACGCTGAAAAATGTGCTCAATTAATATTCGATATATCAAACGAAAAGCCTTACAGAATAAAATAAGTATTTTTTTCACGATTTACTACATTTTAGGGAAAAAAAGGAGCCAACGAGTGCTTCCACGCGTGGGTTTAATCTATATGATTTTCTAGAATACAGATGTATAATTTACCGCCTCAGCTGTATTATTAAACAAAAGGAAAAAGCGTTACGATTTTCGATATATTTCTAGTTTGACTCCTATACAGAGTGTATAAAAAGTCCCGGGACGGTTGGATATTTTCTCAGATAAAATATTTTTCAAAAAAGTGAAGATTATTCCTGAAGTAAATTTCAACGGGGAATTCAATGGTGATCTTCACTTTGACCTTGAAGTTGACATTCATGGCTTTTTGAAGGTCAACTTTTTTTTTTAAATGAAAACCCCCTTTTTTTACTTGAACGTAGAATTTTCCGCTCTATTGACTGCAGATGTAAACTAGCTGTGAAGTTGAATCAACTTTTGTGCTCATTCAATGAGCACTTTGCTTCCTGTAAGCAAACATTATTTGCTAGCTCATAGAGAAAGCATTAAGTATTCTTTACATCAGCATTAAATTTTGATTATTATAAGAAGTTATAGACGAAAAATTAATTTTTGAAAATACAATTAACCATAACATCCCTCTTTTTTAATGAAATGGATTAATCATACAGGGCAATCGATTCGTCTTGGCACAAGGAATCTTTAATTTCCTTACACGAGCTTTGAATTTTGATTATTTGAGAAGTTATAGTCGAAAAATCAATTAAAAAAAAATTTTTAAGTACATAAAACTTATAAAATTAAATATTTTGTTAAACCCTTCTGATAGAATCAAGGTTTTATAGGGTGGAATAAGTGTGCCAAATTTTGTCAATTTCTATACACATGTTCTAGAGATATGGTGGGAATAAAAAAAGGGGACACACACACACACACACACACACGTGAACAATTTTTCAGAATTGCTCTTGAAATATGTTCAAAAAAACCTTTTTTGGGAAACTGGATTTTGTCACCACTACAAAGCTTCCTCCATGAGGAAGCAAAAAAGGGGGTTTCCATTTAAAAACAAAGTTAACCTTGAAAAAACCATGAAGGTCAACTTCAAGGTCTAAATGAAGAACACCATTGAATTCCCCGTTACGCCGGGGGAAGACGAAGACGTCTTTAAGACATGAGACGTATTTTGGACATCAATTGGACTGACATGGACGTCCTCAGGATGTCCATGTCTTTATGCCCACTGGATCCCCTTAAAGAATTGGAAAATTATTATGCAAAAAGATACCAGATGTGTCGTTGAACTAACTAAAAGACTAGTGTCGATTGAAAATAGAGTCTAACAAATCCATTTCTTTAATGATTGGTGCCACCTAGAGTTTAAAAATTCTCGACAATTTAAAATCGGGTAATATTATCGACAATATTACCGCGAATATGACCAAAAATGAGAACTTATCGAGAATTTAAGTTTTTAAAATGCTTTTAATAATTTATAACATTTAATTTATAGTTGAAATAGATAACTTTACTTCATAGAATAATTTCATAATTTAATACGCTACAAAACAAGGGCAAATAATATATTTTCTCAGAATTTAAACATGTTGGATCGAACCTCTAACCTTCAAATTCGATTGCTCCATATTTTACTTCATAAATATTATAATTATTATAATTAGATATTTTTTGGCTCTATATAGGTAGTCATTTTTTAAATAGAATTGTGATTACAGATCGAAAAAAATTTGTAATCTTAATAATTTTTGAGTAAAATGAAAAAATGCAATTTTTAGGTTAATTTTTAATTCCTTGTTTTATGAAAAAAGTATTAAAAGTAAATATTTTTTCGTTTTATAGACACATTTTTATTTCGAATCAGAATATTTCTATAAAGCGAAAAGATATTTAATTGTAATAATTGTTGATTAAAATGGGGAATTTAATTTTGAGGTTAGAATTTGGATCCAACACCCGTAAAATAATATTTTGAAAAAATAAAATTAGAGGTAATTTACCTGTAAAGTGTTAAAAATAGCTTACTGAATTTGTCAGGAATAAATATTTTTAGTTAGTTTTTTTTTTAGATATATTGAACAAAATCTATTTTATTATTTTTATTTGCAACGGCAAATAATGAACGCAAATAATGTAACAGACGTTTGAAAATACAAAATCATATATTATTAATCGCTTACATTTTAAAAACATTAGTTTATATAAATTATATTTTTTATTTGTAACTCTCAAATAACGAAGAAATAGAAATTACCGAAAATCGATGAAAGTAACATTGGTCCGGTAATATTACCGTAATATTACCGTTTATATTACCGTTACCATCGTAATATTACTCCTTAAAAACTTTACTCTTTGCGCGACTGTTCTTCTAACCTTTTTTCTGTGTATCTGTCAAAATTCCACCACAATTCACATGAGCTTCTATTTTTAATGCATAGCGCGGTCACAGAGGCGCTGATGTACCCTAAGTTGAATTATTCTACTTGACGACTGCACGAATTATTCCAAAACAGTCAGACATTTTCAAATTCCAATGGCTTTGATATGTCTCCTTATACTACTCCTTGGGATAAGCTAAAAATAATTGGCACTTATATATATATAACCATAAAACAAAACAATATTACATATCCTTTAACTCCGCGTTGTCCAACGTTGGCATTTGACATGACATGTAATTTTTTGAGTCTAAGGAAATTTCAGAAAAGTAATTACATACCTGAAGTTTAAACCATTAATATGAGTATTGACGAAAATTTTATAATTGCACAGGTATAATGAGCAGCTATGATCTTCTGGAACACTTTGCTGATACTGATAATCCCGAGGTACTAACGAAACACAAAGCACTCAACGATGGTAGTAACTACGTTGCCAAAGATGTCTTTAAGGATAAAAGATTGAATAAATTATGGGCTAAAGCTGAAATGGCTGGCTTTACTCGTACGTATGTTTTCAATTTTAATATTTTAATATTAGTACTATACAATATTCGTATATATAGTCTATACTATACTATGTATATAGTCTGAAGCCTTTCTATTGTATCTTAAAAAACATGAATGATCAGAACAAACCTTGTTAATGTATAAAAGCGTGCTTTAATCTTAAGACCTTTTCAATGTATTCTCAAATATTAACGAGTGAGTTAACTGTTTAGCCTGGCTCGGTTCGCAACTTCACAGCCAGGCTCGTCCGCTCTCTATTAATGAAGATATGGAGAAATTCAGATCATTTAAATTACATTTTCTAGATGACGAGTTGAGTGCCTTAAAGGAAGAATTTACGCATCACCAGGATAAGTTAGAAGAATATATGAGCCTTCTGACAGACATAGAGGCTGGAGATACGGAAATTCATGAAAGTATGTATCTATTTGGATAATATTTATGCCAGATAACGTTTTTTGAATTTTTAAAAACAATGAATTTATTTACAGACAGCCTGCATGAAAAGCCCGAAAGTTGGAACATACTAGATGAAGAAGAGACAAACGAATTACCAGGGAAGAAATTAGATTATTTGGGAAAGGCCAATTTAGTTCGGTAAATGATTTATTTTACAAATATGCGCGACTTAAAAAAATGTTTACCTGTTTTATCCATACTAAAAATACTGTTTCCTTCAACCTCTAGTGGAAAGTACGTCTTCCCGGCCTTATTTCAGTCTGGAATCAGCGGGCTTTGCGGTGTGCTAGAGTTAAGGGTGTCGTCTCATGTGACAGTATATTACGACCTAAGGCCAGATATTGGATGCCCTTGCGTGTGTGATATCGCACACTCCCGGAAATCCAAATTTCTGGCCTTGAGTTGTAATATACTATTTAATAGTGCTCTTACTTATAATCGGTTAATTGGATAACCGGTTATCGGTTAATCGATTTTACGATTAATGAAATCAATTAATCGAATAACGTGGTTATCGGTTACGATTAACCGGATAACCGATGAATCGGTTAAACGGTATTTTGTTAAACGTTTAACCGGTTTTTAATAAAAACTTTTTATTACTCTTAAATTATGCAAATTTGTTAATTTCAAGAAGCGAGACATAAAGAGCAAAGCTAATAAGAGGAGTTAACGAAAGTTAATTAAGGAGTTAATTTTTTTTTATTTCACAAATAAATTTTCATGTTGAAACTAAAATACAATAAACAATTTTACGAATTTTACAGTAGAAACTTTTTTGCTGGAAGTTATGTAAACAATTAACATGCATTTTCATAGAATGTTTTATATAAAGATGGAAATAGAATTTCAAAATTCATACTATATTTTTTAGTAAACATCTATTTTTATATAAACACGTTAGCATATTAACAAAATAGGAGTTAACTTACTTACTTACTTACTTTATAAATTGTATAAAATTTCATATTGGTTTTTAAATTTTTTTAATAATACTGTTAACCGGATATTTTATAAAATAATTGCGGTTTCCAATTAAACGGTTATCCGTTTAATCGTAATCACATAATCGCAATAACCGAATACCCGTTACCTAGCCGGTTAATCGCGATTATTCGATTAATCATTTAACCGAATAGTAAGAGCACTACTATTCAAGCCCATTCCCGATGTCAATATCGACGTCCTTTAGGATTTGGAGGATAAAATTGCTCTAATAGAAATTATTTTGCATTTGAAATTTGAAGCAGTCCTATGCATCACCCCTATTGGGAAAGAAAAATAATACTCGCGTGACGGAGGGCGCTCGTGTCGCGCAAAAAATATGGCCGGTCGCAGTATACTCGTAAGGGTGCCGTCCTATGGTAGCAGAAAACGCAAAGCAGAAAGCAGAAAATCATAAGAGTGAAAGAGGGAGTAACTCTATTTATCTCTTTCACTCTTACGATTTTCTGCTTTATGTTTTGCGTTTTGTTCTGCCATGGAACAGCACCATCAGTATTGTTTCTTATGGGAGTCGCAAATAAAAATTAATAATTAAGGTCGAAAAAAATGCTGTCAATTAAATCTGTTGAACAATTTTAATCACGAAGCTTCATGTGCTCACTGTTGCAATTTCATGCAATTTATGTCAATTTTTAAAAGCAAAATATCTTCTTCCTCAGATATAAACATTAAAAACTGTATACTGCCGACGACCTAATTTTTTAGTTCATGAAGCGACCACCAGTAGCGCAATGCAATGCAATTGCTCTCTCTTTTTGTTTTCTTAGGATCCGGAGGGTTATCGTAGTTCAAACAAATCCAATAGGTGGAGATCCGATCAGGCAGTCCTGTTTTTGAATTGTTATGTATAGTATCAAGTTTGTAATGAATTTTAGTACTTTTTTATACATAACGATTAAAAAAACGGACTACCTGACTCTCGGATCGCCACCTATTGGATTTGTTTAAACTACGATACTCCTTCCGGATGCTAAGGAAACAACCATCACGTACACACATACATAGGCGTTGCATGGGGCTGATTGGAAGCGAAATAGAAAATAACTGATTTACGCATGAATTGTTGTCGTGCAGGGACGACTCAACGATTTGAAATTGAAATATTTTTTGGTCACTTAACCTGACCGCCAGCTTCAGCGTTATATAGTATTATAGGGTCACAATCGTAAAGTCCGCTTTTCCACTCATATAAACGGTTCTTTTTAGAACTAAAACGAGACTGATAAAACGCCTGCATTACATAATAGTACTTTGTGCACATAGTAGTGAAAGTCGATTTTTATACGTCGAGCGCGAGTTTGCATTACTCGCGAGACGTATAAAGACCTTAACCGGATGGTCCACAAAATACTTTATGTAACAAAGCATGATTTACGAGATTTAAAAAAATCAATAAAAATATTAGAGAGAATGAGCAAAGAGAGTCAAGAACCTATATGGCTATATGGCTATATGGCTGCGTAAAAAAACAAATCGAAAATTCCATGGAGAAAATGTATTGAAGTTTTAGTTTTTAATTTATGAAATGATTAAGCTGGACAAATCGCGGGCACCAATTACGTGCGTGAACGGGAAATCAACGTTGTGTTTGTACCTCCCTGATTGGTCCAGCATAACTCAAAACCTAAACTTAAGGGGTTATATACACTTATTATTGAAAAAAAGGGGTTTTTCACGAATTTTTTTTGGAAAAGACGGTAAATTTTTTTAAGAACAAACCATTACGCATCCATTTGTACATGTTTCAAGATCTTTTATCCAAAATTGGACTGAAAAATATTGACATTTGTAGGCACTATGCCCGTTGAATCAAAACACCTTTTTTCAAACACCCTTCACGGCGTCCATGATAAGTCGAAAATGAATCAACTGCAATCAATCTACCCAAGAGCTTTCTTTAGTTTATATAATTTTACTCTACTTGGACGAAAGATTTGTCAAAACAACTATTTTTGCAAAAATGGTGAAGAATTTTCTAAAAAAATCGATTTGTAGGGGTCTGAAAATTCAGTTTTTTCAGTCCCAAAAAAAGAAGTTTTCTTTCAAATGGGAATTCCTTCGTCCAAGTATGAGATAATATTGTTATAAAGTAGCCTGAAAAAAATTAGATTGATAGGTGAAATGGTTTTCGAGAAATCGTGGACACCGCAACGGCCCTTTTTGAAAAATCACATTCCGAGATAATCGCGTTTAAAGTTTCGAATACTTGTAGGTAGCGCACTTGGAGGTAGCGCGCTGTTGACAGCTGTAACTTAGGTTCTAGTGCTCAGATCTCTATGAAATTTGGAGAAAATAATCTTAAAAGAATGTATGTTAAGAAAATGCAATAAAAAAATTTTCGATTTTTTCGACCAACACAAGTGTATATAACCCCATAATTCAATGCATTTTTGCCACATAAATGTTCGATTTATTTTTTTGTTCATTATACGGCCACATAGATCCGGACAGTTAGAACTGGGACACCCTATATAACAGTACCCAGCTGAAAATTTCCAATTGGTTTATCGAGTTGGCTCGGCCAACTGTCTTTTTTGCCGCATTCTCGACTCGTTTTCCAATTGGAAAACCAAATGGATTTCCAAATGGCAATTTAAATGGTTTTCCAAATGGAAAACCAAATGAAAAGCCAAATGGATTTCCAAATGGCGATTTAAATGTTTTTCCAATTGGAAAACCAAATGGATTTCCAAATGGCTATCACTGAAAGAAGCATCGTGTAGCACGGGCTGTAGTACTATAGCTATACTAGGCTCTTCGTGCAGCAACAGTGCCAGAGATGGCAGTACCAACTTAGAATATCTGTTATACGAAATGTGGAGACGGCTGGTGTCTGAGACCGCAGCAGGCAGCCGTATCAAAAAAGATAGATATAGACATATACTTAGATGCTATACTAGATCTGTAATAATATTTTTGACTAGATCGACGCACAGTGGTACCAAATCCCGAAAAGCTGGCAATAATTATAAAATGCTCCAAAATCGACCAAATTTTGTTACTCACGGGTTTTTGGGGTCGTTGATTACGAATCCGGCGTCAAAAATTTCAAAAAAAAAATGGCGGACGAGTATGCTAAATAAATGTTTGACTCCTTTCAAACTTGGTGTGAGGGGGTTTTTAAGATCGCTGATTACGAATCAGATGTCAAAAATTTCAAAAACAAAATGGCGGACGAGTATGTTAAATAAATGTTTGACTGTTCTCAAACTTGGTATGTGGGGGTTTTCGAGGTCGTTGATTACGAATCAGGTGTCAAACATTTAAATAACAAAATGGCGAATCCAATATGGCGGAAGAGTATTACGCTACTGATTACGAATTCGAAATCAAAAATTTATTTATCATATTCGTCCGCCAATTTGTTTTGAAATTTTTGGCACCGGATTCGTAGTCAGCGACCTCACCCCCCCCCCCACAACAATTTTGAAAAGAGTCAAACATTTATTTAGCATACTCGTCCGCCATTTTTTTTAAAAATTTTTGACGCCGGATTCGTAATCAACGACCCCAAAAACCCGTGAGTAACAAAATTTGGTCGATTTTGGAGCATTTTATAATTATTGCCAGCTTTTCGGGATTTGGTCCCACTGTGCGTCGATCTAGTCAAAAATATTATTACAGATCTAGTATAGCATCTAAATTTCCCTTTATAGGTTATGTTAAGCTCCTCATAACCTATTCTCTACATGGGTGAAGATGATTTAAAAAAAATAAATACACTAATCCTATCCTATTTAAAAAAAAAACATACTTTCAGCTAACTTCATAGCGTTATCTCAATTTCTGACGTCAGCGTCAAGAAATTCTTGATTCTCTATAGTCACATCAATTGCGCATGTTACCAATCAAATGCCAAACGCAGAGCGCGCGCAAAGGTTATTTCAAGTGAAATTTGAGAAATACAAACTTGACATTTGGGAGTCACATATCTTGACTTTTGGGAGAACTTAAGATTTGGGAAGTTGAAATTTGAGAGACTCGAGTGTATAACCGCTTTACAATCGCGCGCAGTTAAGGCCATGTAAGACGTACCCGATCCCTACCTTACCGACATTTTTTTGTCTGCAACGCTGCGGCTACATTTATTGAGATATCAAATTGAAAATTTCTAAAATTAAAGAAAATATGCTAAGGTATGTTTATCTGGTCTTAAATTTTTGAAAAAATAAAATAATTTTTCAAAAAATTTTTTTTTACAAATGTCAATATTCAAGACCAGATAAACGTACCTTAGTGCTTTAGCTTCAATTTCAGAAATTTTCAATTTGATATCTCAATAAATGTAGACGCAGCGTTGCAAACAAAAAAATGTCGGTAAGGTAGGGATCGGGTGTCTTACATGGCCTTAAAAATGCTAAATACGATGCATGGACATTAGCGGTCACCCATCCAAGTATTAACCGCGCCCATCTATGCTTAACTTCAGTGATCGGAGGAGAACTGGGGTTTTCAATGTGGTATGGCCATACCTCAGATTTTTACATTTGGTACCAATGATTCAATAGGGACAATATCTTTTAATCGAAAAAACAAAATCCCGAATGTGAAAAAGTATCGAAAGAAAAATAAAATATAACAATATAATATTATATATTTAATTATAAATATCTTTTAATAGAAGTTTACGGTTTTTGGTATTCCGCCTACCTTATTTTTTAATTTATTTGGCGCTGAATTAGGATAGTTTCGTTATACAGTGCTCTCAATTTATGCTCCATATCTGATTGGTTCTTATTCGCGCGCAGTTCAAATTCAAAAAAGATTATTCTTATTTTTTTTTATTATAAATAATGGCATTTCGAATTATAAAAATGTACATTCTATTGAAATTAATGAATTTTACTAAAAAATATAAATTAATTAAATGCATATTCAAGTGAGTACTGTTATGGGTCCACGACCCACGACCAATACACTCATAGACTTATAATCTAGAGTCCATGACCGCTCGACCAAAACATCCTCAGCATTTGGTAAAAGGGACACCACTAAACCAAGAAGACACAACAGCAAGAGCTATTTAGGAGTCACAGGTCCATGACTAATTAACTCGTGGACTTAGTAACTTTTCCACTCAATTCAGGTAAACCAAGAGTAACCGAACCATGAAACATCGCAGCCGCCGCTGCTGCCGTTTAATGGGTATCAGGACAAAAAACGTATACACACAATTTTTCTGATATAAAAGAACCACATCAGACCAAATCAGTCAGTTACAATAAGACCAGGAACCGCGTAACTCGCCAGTTACAATAATACCACCAACCGGGTACTCGCCAGTTACCATAATACCACCAACCGCGTAACTCGCCAGTTACAATACGATCAGGAACCCGCGGACTTATCAATTTGAAAGTCACCTCGGAATCAGTTTCAATAACGCCGGAAACCTAGTAACTCATTTAGTTCCAAAACACCAGGAACTCGTCATACTAGATATCAGAACTAGTAGAATCAGAAACTACCCCAGTTTCGAGACCAGTTTGTTAATGAACTTTTGAAGTGAACCTTTGTTAATGAACTTTTGAAGTGAACCTTTGTTAATGAACCTTTGAAGTGAACCTTTGTTAATGAACTCTTGATGAACTTTTAAAGTTAATTATGTTAATGAACTTATTATGAACTTTGAGTGGATGTTAAGTTAAGTTTGTGTATTCTCAATTGGATTAATTTTCTTCATCGATAAATATTGTAAGTACGTTACGAATTTCCTCATTTCATTAGATCTGCTTCTGAAGTTGAAACTCTCCCTCGAAATACCTCTCTTTGTAAACACTTAATCACAACAATTATAATTTGATACTATTTCCGTTTTGTTGTAACAATTTATAACCAATGTCAGCCATTCTCAATACATTCGTAATCATTTCGTTAGTTTTGCAACATTGAATCATTATTTACCATTTGAGCATTTGTTTATAGTGAATCTTTCCTTTTTAATAAACATTTATCTTCGACAAATGTCTAAGTATTTTATCTGTTTGAAATCATTGTTTATCATTTGAGCATTTGTTTATAACAAATCTCTTTCTCATAAACATTTATCTCCGACGAATGTCTAAATGATTTAATATTTGTAATACCTGTTTGTTGTTTGGACATTTACTTATAACAAATCTCTCCTCTTTTAATTAACATTTTACCTTCGACATGTGTCCAATTAAATTATAATAAATATCTATTTTCATTCAATAATTATAATCATTGTCTATTGGTTGTAACAAATATCTTTTAACATCTAAATAAACTCATTATATCAAGGGCAAACCCTGTGTTATAATATTTCTTTGCTAACCTGTTGGCTATCCTCATCCCGAATTAGCTTTTTCACGAGGGTTAATCAAAACGAGGAACTTAGGGAAGATAAGAAGGAGTTATTCTGATTTTTCTTTAAATAAATATCTTAGACGTTACAGTACTAAAGAATATTTTAATTTACGGAATATGCATTCAATTAATTTTTAATACATATTTTTGGCTGAAACATTGAGAAATGGTAAACAACATGAAAATATACATTAGTCTACTATTAATTTTCTAAAATTAATTTTTTTCAAAAAAGAAGAGTGGAGAGACGCATGTTTTTTTATATATTCGTTACCATTTCCTACAGTTAAAGAAAAATTACTGCGTTTAGAATAATGTAGAAT
>UCOK01018997.1:0-11678 GCA_900474325.1 Synergus umbraculus
GTACTCTATTTCACTTCCATTGTTATAAAACTAATTTTCCAATTTTTTTTGTATATGGAAAGTTTATATTATCACAGACACAAAGTAAGAAGTGTTTAGGGGTAGTTACCCCACTAATTTTTTTTTTTAATTTTTGGCGAAACACGTAAAAATTAATTTTGTCTGAAGTATAAAATATATTTTTTCCAAATGTTTTCCTGTGAATTAAATAATTTTTAGCACAACTTTAAAAATGTGTAGAGGTGGTTTACCCCCTTATATAATAATTTTTTGGGGGAAAATTACGTTATTCATCCTTCATCACGAGGAAACTGTTCCAGTAGGTTTGATCGAAATCAATTTGGTTTTTATATACAAAACTATGCAATCGACACTTGGAACCCCTATTTTTGAGGGTATATCAAGGAGAATAAAGTCGGCGGGGGACACTTGGTGGACTTTCCTTGTTAGAGTAGTTTTAGCTAAGTGAGTCATATTTCTTCCTAGTTAGGCAAGTTTTCGACTTTCTAATAGCAAAGATAAATTTCGGATGAAAGTAGGTAAACGTATGTAGTAGAGAAATGGAAAGTATATTATTGGGGTCCAGGGGCGCAGGCCCTGGCAGGGTCCAGGGGCGGAGCCCCTTGCGGGGTCCACTCAAAGAAATTAAAAAAGAATTAAACAGAACATTAAACAACATTTAATTTTTACCTTTGTAACGAGATATTTGATATCTGGAGCTTTTTCTAAAAAAGACTGTATTTCCTTTGACGTCAATACGCTTGATTTTTTGCTGCGATACCCGTGAGATTAAAATAAGCCAGCAACACTGATTCAGATGAAGTTTTGTCACCTTTCAACTTTTTCCACTCCGTAAGTGCTTCATAAGCGGCTTCGTAAATATGTTTCGATTTATTCGGCAACAGACCCAAAGAGACACTTTGCGCTGTTTCGCGAATTTCTGGAGGTGTGCATTGAAGCTGGTCATCTTCGTCGGAACACTCGGAACTCATCTTTTAACCACTTTTAACTCTCTAGACGCTTACAACGCTGCTTACTCGAATATAACTATTTTGAGGTTAAAGCAGAAAACCCAGAAAACCATCTGACATATTGAAACGCCGTGACGAAGTGTCAATATTCTCCGCTAGAGGCAGCACGTTCGAACTTTTTTTTCCCTCTTCTGAGTCTTTTTTGCCCTATTCTGAATCTTTTTTTACCTGTGACGCGTTTTTTTACCCTGTTATTAGATTTTTTTTCCCTGTTTTGTTCATCGGTCTGAAAACAGCAACGTCCAGCCCGCTTTACACGTTAGAAAACGTGCGTTTTTTGGACATGTGTTGAAGAAAGGTATATGTTTATTTATTAGGAAGATTTACAATTGAAAAATAATGTGAGAAGTGAAAACGAGAGTTTTGTAAAGGGGTGATACCTTTTCTAATGGTTTGTCCTTGTTTGATATTATATTTTTGAGAAGGATATAATATTAAACAATAAGTACTAATTGCCACGTAAAATATGCGGATTACAATTACTGATCTTTTAAGGAATACAAAAGTAATTAATACTACGTCGCGATACGTGACAGTACCTTCTATAACACATATTTTGTAAAAATTTTTCTTTTTTAGTTGATACTTGGGGTAAATTTATCTTATAGAGGTAAGTGCCGCAGCAATATGAATCACATCCGAGCGGGGACACCCAGACCATGCTTATCCTGCTACGACCTTTAATATAATTTGCTTCTGTACTCAGTAATATTCATATATGTATTTCTAATAAGTCTAGTAAAACAAGTCGAATACCCTTAAATAAATTATTTGAACTAATTTCCCATACCTGGTCAAGAAGATTTAGTAGCGAACTCATGAAGTATGTCACAAGCCATTTCAAGATCATTCCTTGTGATGCCAAGTGCTCGTATGACAGTATCTTGGGCAAATCCGAGAGCAGTTAATCTAGAAATATGTTCCACGTTAACGTTCTCATAAGCTGCAGATTCTGTCTTGGGAATCGGTTTAGTAATTTCTTCCTTCCCCTTCATCAAAGCAGTCAGTCTTGCTCTATGAGCATCGAGATTAATATTTTTCACGACGTGCTGTCTTGTGCCTGGGATAATAATAGTATTCTCATAATGATGATCTTGTTTAGAAGTGTCCTTTGAAGTTTTTGGGGGTCTTGGGGCAGAAAGCGGTGGAGGAACTGGTGGTACTGTAGACGATTGTTGTTGCTGATGTTGATGTAACAAGTGACGACCGGTTTTTTCTGGTAGAACAGGTGGTATTCGCTGATGCCATTCAGAATGGGGTCGTATTACTATTGGAGGAATCATTGAAGGCGATGAGGCTCTGTGCAACATGTCATACCTTGCCTCTGAACTAAATGCTGAAAATAAATTTGTTGTAGTTTTTAAGTAATACTTCTTCACAATGCAGACAAACTTTACACTCAGCTATTTTATTTTCAGGTCACAAGAATCTTTTGAATATTAAAAGTCACTTTTAAGGAGGGAAGGCCCCAAAAATTTTTTTTCTGCCCTCCGGCCAGAAAGCGTCAACTTTTCGGCCGCTGCGCTAAACGAAGTTGCCGCTTTCTGGCGTCGTTGAGCAGAAAAATAGTATACACACCTTGGCCTCGGTCGACAATTACATGTAATCTGAGACATTTCTTATTTTACTGGCCTAGGTATGTAATATACTATTTTTCGATTTTTTGAAAATTTGTGTACTTGTTCTAGAACATCTGAAGAATGTATCCTCAAAATTTTAGAACAAAATCTTTATTGATGTTGAAATGACAGGCTATTTTCGGCAGCAGGTGTACGTTCGGTAATTATGCGAATAAACGCCGAATGAAGAAGCAGAATAAGAAAGCATCTTTAGCCTCCAAAGAAGCTCGTACACTTCAAAAACAGAAGAGAACAGCTGAAGATGAGCGGTACGATAAGAGACACAAGGAATAATGTACGCCCCTGGAATGGCTGATTAATCGGTAAGTCGAAAAAATTAAAATTTTTCTGCTCCGAAAACTTTAAGGGCGTTGGATAATTGGGACTTGTAACTTTTTTCGGGTGCCCCCCATTTTCATCACGGCCCTGCCCTCTCAAACGCATGAGAAAAGATATGGCGAGTGTGAAAAACACAACTTGAATTTTTTTTATAGACACAACAAAGACTGTAAATAAAAAAAACGCGTTGTAAAAAATTTTTGACGTAAATAAACTTTATTATTACGATGCGAATTTCACGACCCGATGCGTGAAAAGAGAGGAATTCACTTACAAAATTTTCGTCAACTAGACGATGTAAGATGACAGGCATTAAAGTAGGGGGGCAGGGGAAGCATGAAGATATGCCGGGAAAAAGACAAGGCGAGTCTGAAACACACAACTTGAATGTTTTTTTATAGACACAACACAGGGTGTAAATAAAAAAAACGCGTTGTAAAGAATTTTTGAAGGAAATAAACTTTATTATTACGACGCGAATTTCACGACCCGATGAGCGAAAAGAGAGGAATCCACTTACAAAATTTTCGTCAACTAGACCGAAATTTGCTAGTACAAACAATTACCGCTATCGCTTCGTGAGCGCGCTGCTGTCATCTTGCATCGTCTAGTTGACGAAAATTTTGTAAGTGGATTCCTCTCTTTTTACGCATCGGGTCGTGAAATTCGCGTCGTAATAATGAAGTTTATTTACGTCAAAAATTTTTTACAACGCGTTTTTTTTATTTACAGTCTTTGTTGTGTCTATAAAAAACATTCAAGTTGTGTGTTTCACACACGCCATATCTTTTCTCATGCGTTTGAGAGGACAGGGCCGTGATGAAAATGGGGGGCACCCGAAAAAAGTTACAAGTCCCGATTATCCAACGCTCTTAAACGCATTTTTCTCGAAACGCTACTTTTTGACACTGCTTGCACGATAACTCAAAAAATAATTGATCGATTGCTTTGAAATTTTGTGGAGATCTTCAAATGTTTAGCTATACTCCAAACCTATAGTTGAGGTTTTTTAAATAAAAATTACAGAACTTATTTAAACAAATTCATTAACAAAACAGGTTCAATTTTGAAAAATCTTTCTCATTTTTGTAAACAATTTTTTTTTGTTTTATAGGTTTGGAGTATTAAGAACAATGTTATTGTTTTCATTTTTCATTTTTTTTCAGATAAAAAATAAAGTCGCTAACCTGCAAGCAAATTCAAAAAACGCTTCAGTTTGACGCAGTGCAGCGCCGCCATTTTGAAAGTAAAAAAAAATATTTTTCTATACTATGGAAATACCTAAATAAAAATAAAAGATTTAAAAAAAAAGAGTTTTTTCACAGCAAAAAAAAATGATTTAAAATCGACCTCGTTTCGGGGCCTTCCCCCTTAAATCAAATAGAAAAAAAGAGCAAAAAAAATCTGCTCCGTGGGCATATTCTCATCAGGCGCTTATCCTCCACTCCTCTTTATTCATGCTATATACTTTTATTTTAATTACTTTATTCTTAAAAGAATAAAAAAAACTTACTTAAGGTTCTATCGACCTTGAGGAACACATTCTTATAAGAACACTCGCGCTTCGCGCTAAATATTTTATTTAAACCTCATTCAAACTTTGCGCTTCGCGTTCGGCTCTATTTAACAATATTTTTCTCTATTAAAATTAAAACTACTTATTCTATCAAACATTTTTAAGGGATAATTTTTAAAAGTTTTTACTCTCAATAATTATGTTTCTTATTATTTTCTCCTTATTTTGCGTTATTTTGATGAACATTTTATTTTTATATTTTTCAATAAAATTCAATAATTTGTTATTTACATCCTTGAGGTTATGAATAGCCAAAGAGTATTTATTTGGTCTTTAAATTATGTTTAAACAATCTTTAAGAAATAATTTAAAAATTAATCATATGGTAGCCCTATTTAAACCTCATTCAAACTTCCCGCTCGGCTCTATTGAACAATGTTTTTCCCGATTGAAACGCAAAACTTCTTATCCTATCAACAAATTGTCAAATGATAATTTGTGGATCTTTTCAAGATCAATAATTATGTTCTTATCATTTTCTCTGTATCTCGCGTTATTTGGTTAAAAATTTGAATTTTCGATTCTTATATAAAATTCAAAAAGTTGTTATGCCAATCGTGTAGAGCGTTTAAAAAGAAACATTTTTCACCTTTAGACACTTTTTCATAACGTGCGTTGTTTGGCTTTACATATTAATTTTCTTTCTTTTTTTTGAATTTTCGAAATATTATGTCTGACAATTTTTGTTTTATCCAAAAAAGTTATAATGATAAATTGTTCGAATATTTAAGCACTACGAATGTCCGTAAATAGAATTTGTAAATTTAAAAAAAAAATTTATTTCAAAAATTTTCAAAATTATCAAAAATGTTTAGGACATTAAAAGAGTATACCAAAGGCCAAACCAATCGGTAAATTCTTTCAAAAGTTATCGTACTCAAAAACTAAAAATGTACAGACAGACACATCCCTGCTGTAAGTAAAGAGATAAAAGTACTATCCCTTTATATCTCCTTCTATCTCTAAGATAGAAAGGAATCACGATTGTTTATCCCTTTCTATCTCTTTCTATTTCTATTTCAATCCACGTTCCCGCTTATCTCTTTGAATCTCGTCTTTTCTATCTCTTTTTATCTCTTCTCTATCTCCCCCAATCTCTTTCAATCCCAACTTCTCTATCTCTTTCTATTTTTTGTTCATCCCCGTCTATCTCTTTCTATCTCTTTGTCAATCATCGTTGTCTCCTATCTCTTTCCATCCCCAATTCATTATCTCTTTCTATCTCTGTATATATCTTTCTATCGTTTTCTATCTCTATTTCAATCCACATTTGCTCATCTCTTTCAATACCCACTTCTTTATACCTGCCATATCTCCCCTATCCTAATCTATCTCCCTCTATTTCCTTGTCAGTCGAAATTTACTGCAATGTAATTCAATGCCCTGGATTCTGTCGCAACCTATTTCTAAACTTATCATCTTCTTAAAAGTCTTCTTCTCTGTTTCAATTTAACTCTTTTCTATTCAAATTTATCCTTGTTTATCTTATATATGTACACAATATTGTAGTTATAAAATTATTATGCATGTTTAAAATATGAAGGTTGATAAGTTAATAAGGGAGAGATATACTTGGGGATAGAAAGAGATACAAATTTCTTGCAAGCGAGATAGAATTAGGGATAGAAAAGAATATAATTTTTTTGTGAATAAGTAGACAAAGAGATAGAATGAGATAAACATTATCAGAAATAGAGATAAACTGACAAGGAAGGTTACTCAAGTGTCCGCCTCAGATTTGATTCGTTTTGAAGTATGTTTTAGAGCACTAAAAAATAAAGTAAATTAGTACACGTATTTTTTTATACGTGCTAGAATTCATATTTAGGGGTTTTCAAATAATTACTTTAGAAATATAATTTTCAGTGAAATTAATTATTATGAGGCAGTGTAAACATTCTTTCGATTATAATTACGTTATTAGATTGCAGTAAAATATTTATTTTCCAACCATCACCCCCTTAGACATACACAACATACACAAAAACATAAAAACACAAAAATTCGTGATTATCATCCAAGTCAAATTTTATTTTTGAATGATTAATAAAGTGGTATCAAAAAATACAAGATGTTATATCTTTTCACACTCGTTTCAAGTGATGCAAATTCATTCTTGTGGTATACAATATTTTACAGAAATTTATTTTATTTATTTCCCATAATATATTGTAGAAAATAAAATTGTTTTACGGTAGTTACATATATTCTACGAGATATTATTCTTCATATTTTACTTGTGAAGTTTACAGAGGCATACAAAAAAAAGGTCCTTTTCCAGGAACCAGACTAGTATATCCTTATTTTTTTTGGGTCGCTGACTCCGAATCCGGTGTCCGTTTGTCTCAATCTCAATTCAGTTTATTGTATGACGGGTTCATATGACAAGGTTATGTTATAAAAAAAGTTGAATACATATCTAGAAGTAAAATTTCGCGTTAATTCAGAATCTGCAGTCCTAAATTCATTTTTGTCAGAATAAACACATTTGACCTTGAAATGACCTTCAATTTGACCTTTTCGGATCAAACGGACATCGGATTTGGATTCAGCGACCTCAAAAATATAGAGGAATAATAATTTGAATCAATTTTACTATTTTTTCAGGATTTGACCTTGAATTGACCTTGAACCTGACCTGATTGAGGCAAACAGACACTGTATTCGGATTTAGCGACCAAAAAAACATAAGGAGAAAAAAAGTAAAACAACTAGTCTGGTTCCGGGAACAGGACCTTTTTTTTGTGTGCCTGTGTTATCCAAAGTCAAAATTTACGGGATTTTCAAAATCTTGCGTTCAGAAGATAGACGTCAGAACATATGCGTTGAACAGTGTGAAATTTTCTTCTTTTTTTCCCACAGTCTGTTTTTCCAGGATTCAACAGCTGTTCTTTTATATTCAAAATCCACAGCAGTGTCTTTCTGCGAGCAAATTCCCAAAAGTTAATTCTCTTCTGTCCAATTAATTTTGTTGTCATCATCATCATCATCAATTATTTCAATTCCTGATTCTTTGAACGGTTCTTGAAAGTCTAAAGACTGTTCCTCGTGTATTTCCACATTGAATTGAAATATAGTGTCAAGTAACAACTATTTTGCAAAGCTATGTTGCAAAGTTTCAAAAATTTGGGCTGCTTAATGAAATGAAAGTTACATTTCCTATATTCTCATCATGACTACTTTCCAGAAAATCTCGGAGACTATAGCGAAGAACAACGTGAGTGATTTCACCAAGATATTAAGGAAATGGAACGTCGCTATCAAGGAAATATGATGGTAGATGTTTGCTGGTCGCTTAAAAGGTCAAAACAGCCAAACACTTTGAAAAGAAAAAGAAATCCTCTACGCAGATCTTTCGAAGACAAAAGGGTTCGTTACCAAAAAAACTAGCTTTGAAGTTGTATCAACTTTTGTGCTCATTCAATGAGCACTTTGCTTCCTGTAAGCAAATATGATTTGCTTCCTCATAGAGAAAGCATTAAGCTACGATATTACTTGTTTCAATTAATATTTCCAGTTATATTTGAAAAATTCATTTTTAAAAAATTAATGAAGCATTACTTTTTTATTTTTTAATGAAATACATTAACCATATAGGTCAATCGATTCGTCTCGACATAAGGAATCTTCATTTTCCTTACGTTAACTCAAGATTTTGATTATTTGAAAACATAGAGCGAAAAATTAACTTTCAAAATTATAAATAAACATAACTTCCTTATTTTTTAATGAAATGCATTAATCATATAGGTCAATCGATTCGTCTCGATGAAAGGAATATTCATTTCCCTTACGCCAGCTTTAAATTTTCAATATTTGAGAAGTTATAGTGGAAAAATGAATTTTACGAAAATTATAAAAGTACATAAAACTTTTAAAATTAAATATTTTGTGAAACCCTTAAAAGAAATTCAACTAGGTATATAGTTGAATAACCATGCGAAATTTCATCAATTTATCTCTACGCGTTTCAAAGAAATTGCTGGATTGTGACACACATACACACACATATACATGCACACATGCATACACACATGCGCGCGCGCGGAAATTTTTTCAGATCATCATATTAGATATATTGCTCTTGAAATATGTTCAAAAAAACCTTTTTTAGGAAACTGGATTTTGTCACCAATACAAAGTTTCCTCTATGAGGAAGCAAAAGAGTGATCTATCATAGACCTATCACCAGTGATCACAGAACGTGGGATTTTGCGGCCCCCACTATACGATCCACGAGTTCATGCTATCTTTCTCTATCAATAGGTTCGTGACTGTTGCTAGAGAGAGAAAGCATGAGCTCGTGGGTCGTAGAGTGGGGGCCGAAAAATCCCACGTTCTGTGATCACTGTCTATCACACATTTAAAAAGTTCATAGTTCTTTGTTTTATTTACTTTTTCATGCTTTTACATATTGTCGCTGCAAGAGAGGTGAAAAAAATTGAAAAAAAAATTTTAAATTGAAAAAAAAATTAAAAATTTGAAAACTGAAAAAAAAATTTTTTATATTATATCTGGACGTAAAATTTCCCTTCCTTTCCGAATCTGCAGTCAAAAATCAATTTTTTGCAATATTTACCGGTTTGCCCATGAATTGACCTTGATAGTGATTCGATAGGGTCAAGAGGAACTCAAATTCGGATTCAGAGACCCCCAAAACGTATCATTATGTTCTCACTTAACCATATTTTCTTAAAATGTCAATACCGTGTAAACTTTATATATAAGAACGTAAATAACCTCTGATTGACCTATGAGGTCTTGATTGAAAAAATTTGATAATGCCATATCTGGACTTATAATTTCCCGGATTGTTATAATTGAATTACTTCTTTTATTGTATTTTTTCTGATACAAGCCTATAGCTGACTTGCATCTGTTTATTCAATACACTGTTACAACTTTAGGGTGCTAACTGTAATCTTAGAGTACGTAAAGAACTGGCGAGCGCAGGAAGGGCCCTTAACTCTCTCCTAGGAATGATACAAGGGTCTTAGCTTAACTGTAGGTGGGGGAAAGTCCACTGACTCTAACAGGATGATAATCACGAATTTTTGTATATAATGTTAGCCATAGGGGCTAGTTAACTCCCCGTTTAAGGGGGTGAGATGGTTGGAAAATAAATATTTTACTGCAATCTAATAACATAATGTAGTAGCAAAAATAAACCTTATGCGATATAGAGGGCGCCACCAATAACCGACGGGCCCAGAATACGTCGTATGTGCGTGAGAGTCGTTCTACTAGACCACTGTGGAATAGTCGTGTCTGTCTCGGTTCCGTTTAATTTCGACATTATCTGTAGTCACTACATATTATTATTTATATTTAATTTATATTTAATTCATATTTATATTTATATTATTATTTATTCCGTGTCATCCTTGACTTTAGCCCTAAAATAATTATAGTCTAAACAATGTTTACACTGTCTCCTAATGATTAATTTCACTGGAAATTATATTTCTAAATTAATTATTCGAAAACTTTGAAGGGTGATTTCACCCCCTAAATATGAATTCTGCACGGAGAAAAAAATCGAGCTTTTATAGTATGCCAAGCTCTGATTATTATAGCATGGAACTTAACTTACGAAATTAGTATGAATTTCTACCAACATTTGTGTAAAGTTAAACCTTTTTAGCATGAAATGTCTCATACTATAAAAAAATAAAACGCATACCGTTATTGCTACAGTCACATTCTTTTAGAGCAGTTGTGCCTTACGAGAATAGTATGAATTTCGCCTTAATTCGGTTGTAAGAAACTTATGCTTTTTGGGTATGAGTACTCTTACAAAAGAGATATTAGGCCACGCCTACTGGCGCTTGCTGTGAAGCAAACATATGTTTTTTTTAGCCTTCGAATCCCATCTAACCCCTTAAGTTATGACGTATAACTCCTCTACCATTCCTCTAATTTTAAATATTAAATTATTTGTATTTTGGACACGAAGGTTAAGAAAACTAAAAATGGATAAAATCAACAAATTTTTGCTTCCTCATAGAGGAAGCTTTGTAGTGATGACAAAATCCAGTTTCCTAAAAAAGGTTTTTTTGAACATATTTCAAGGGCAATATATCTAATATAATAATCTGAAAAAATATCCGGATGTATGTATATATGGATATGTTTGTGTGTGTATGTGTGTCACGATCCAGCAATTTCTTGAAAACGCGTAGAGATAAATTGATGAAATTTTGCATAGTTATTCCACTATATACCTAGTTGAATTTCTTACAAGGGTTTAACAAAATATTTAATTTATACAAGTTTTATAGTTTTATAGTCAAAAGATATAGTTAACAGCCCGCACCGGAGACATTTATTATTTTGAATCGCACTCGGTAATACGACTCTTGGAAAGGGAGTCCCGCTGCGTAAATCCAGAGCACTCTCGAAACGAATTATTATGATTTCTAATCCTTTTGTACTGAGCGTATGTTCTAACATGTGTGACGTCTAAAATATTAAAGTTATATTCATTTATTCAAAGAAATTAATAACTAGCACCTTCCTATCTTCCCTAAATTCCTCGTTTTGATTAACCCTCGCGAGAAGGTTAATTCGGGTTGAGGATAGCCAACAGATTAGCTAAGGTAAATGAAACAGAATTTAATCGTTATTTAACAGGTTTATTTAAATGTAAAAAGGTATTCAGAAATGCATGTTTACAAAGAAAATGGTTGTTTGAAGATCAAGTATTATGAGTATTGAAGAATCAATATCAGGCAATCATTTAAGAGTCCATGTGTGAATATATTTGTTATAATTAATGCACATATATATATTATAGTGAAATAAGTCGAAAGTTTTGAAACATCAATACATAAATATATTTGTTGGTATTTTATTATAATTTTATGTTCAAGAATCCCTGTGCAAATATGTCTATTACAAATTACTGAATGTTTGAAGATTTATAATTGATTGAATATTTAAATCATGAATACATGAAAAGTGTTGTTAATAATTTGTTATAATTCGGTATTCGGAAATCCATGCGCAAATACATAAACATTGGTAAGAGAGAGATATTTCGAAGGAAAGTTTTAGCTACCGTGACAAGACTTAATGATTCGCAAGGTACTTACAAGATGCGCAGATTCAGTT
>UCOK01018998.1:2751-63139 GCA_900474325.1 Synergus umbraculus
TTGTTTTAAGACTAAGAAATCTTAAAACAAGACTCAAAACTGACTTAAACTTAAATTCAGCCTAAAAACTGATTTCAGTTGTGAACACTTTCAGTCCTTGTTTTTTTTGTGAAACCCCTTGAAATTCCACAAAATATTTTAAATATTATAAAAATTCCACGAGGAGCTTTAAAATCCCTTTAAATGGGTCAAAATTTCTTTAAAATATTGAAAACCCCTTGAAATTCCACAAAATATTTTAAATATTATAAAAATCTCTTATAATTTCTTTAAATCCCTAGAAACCTCTTCAAATACTTTAAAAACATTCAAAATTTCTTGAAATCATTAGAAACCGAGAGAATCTCAAAGAATGCCTAAAAATTCTTAATAATTCTTTAAAATCTTTAAAATTCCTTTAAATGGGTAAAAATTTCTTAAAATTATTGAAACACAGAAAAAAGAAGGACTGAAAGTGTTTACAGCTTAAATCAATTTTTTTTAGGCTGAATTTCAGTTTAAGTCAGTTTTGAGTCTTGTTTTAAGACTAAGAAATCTTAAAACAAGACTCAAAACTGACTTAAACTTAAATTCAGCCTAAAAACTGATTTCAGTTGTGAACACTTTCAGTCCTTGTTTTTTTTGTGAAACCCCTTGAAATTCCACAAAATATTTTAAATATTATAAAAATCCCTTATAATCCCTTTAAATCTCTAGAAATCTTTTTAAATCCTTTAAAAACATTCAAAATTTCTTGAAATCATTAAAAACCGAGAGAATCTCAAAGAATGCCTAAAAATTCTTAATAATTCTTTAAAATCTTTAAAATTCCTTTAAATGGGTAAAAATCTCTTAAAATTATTGAAAACCCCTTGAAATTCCACAAAATCTTTTAAATATTATAAAAATCTCTTATATCCCTTTAAATCCCTATAGAAACCTTTTCAAATCCTTTAAAAACATTGAAAATTTCTGGAAATCATTAAAAACCAAGAAAATCTCAAAGAATGTCCAGAAATTCTTAATAATTCTTTGAAATTTTTGAAATCGTTTGTAATTTCTTAAAATCTCTTAAAATTATTATTGAAAACCCCTTGAAATTCCACAAAATCTTTTAAATATTATAAAAATCCCTTTAAATATCTAGAAACCGTTTCAAATCCTTTAAAAACATTGAAAATTTCTTGAAATCATTAGAAACCGAGAGCATCTCAAAGAATGCCTGCAAATTCTTAATAATTCTTCGAAATCACAGAAAACTTCAAGAATTCCAAATAGAAAACTGAATAATAGAAAATTTGGCAATATTCCAAATAGAAAATTCCAAACTCTGAGCAGCTTTCAAAACAACTGGATTCAAACTCCAAAACACGTGCATTAATCGAAAGTAACTGATGTACAAAAACATAAAATAAAATGGGGTTTTTCAGATGACTTGGAATAAAATAGAAAATAATTTGAGGGGAATTTTTATGGCGGTGAATCGAGCCAATGAGGAATAGAGATCGGTATATATTTCGGCGGGACGTGCTACAGCTACAGAAACGAATGTCCCGGAATAGTTCTGTATGTACCTACATATAAATTCTGGATTGAGCTCACGAGTGTTCACGTATATGCGTTTCACGATACACGACCATGGATAATAGGCCCGCGGTCGTTTCGAGCAGGTGTAGGTTGTAGAGGCTGAAAGACGAGTAGAGAGAAACGACCGGATGGATACAGGAAAAACTGGGGCTCAAGTTATATGGCACTCTCAAGAGGGAACTAAAATTTTGAATAGCATAAACTCCTCGTTCACCCCTATATTTTTACTGCAAATATTTACCGGCAACTTTTACCTTCCGCTACTTCTTTCACGCTCCAGGCATACAAATATATGTACTATCCACTAAGCATTAAGGAATTACTATGTACCTCGTTATTTAATACAAGATACCACATTTTTTACGTATTTTATATATTTTATATCTTATATATCATATATCAAAGATTCGATTAGAACGGGGTTGCAAAAATAGTTAATTATACATTTTTAATTACTAATTACTATAATTACACAAGAAAATTGTCATTGTAAATTATTTTCAGTGTAAATACAATTTTTCTAGGTAATTATTTAATTATATGGGGGTGAGGTCCAAATGAAGGAAGGGTTGTTTTCTTTCCAGCTTGGGGTGTGTTTTAACATTGAAGAAACTAATTATCAGCAATAAAATTCAGATCCCAGGAATTAGAGGATTTTTGGTGAATTTTTTAGGTCTAAGGGATAATATAGGGTAAGTTCCAAATGAATTGGGGGATGAAACTTTTTGGAAAGACATATTATCAGCAAAAAATGTAGACCCAACGAATTAAGGCAATTTTGATGAATTTTTTAATTTTAAGGGATGAATTATAGTGAGTTTCTAATGCGGAGGGAGGGGGTTGAATCTAATTAATTAAGCCTGTAATCAGCGTTCAGATTTAGCCGTTAGTCGAATTCAATAAAAATAGTGGACAATTTATATTTTATAATAGCATTTTAGTTTTTATTATGCTTGAAAATTGGGGAAAGGTAAAGACGATTTTTTACACGATTTTCAAGTCATTTTTACGAAATTCGAAAGATTTTTTTGGTTTTTAAAAGATTTTGTAAAATTTTAAGAGATTTTAGAAAGTTTATAGGAATTTTCAGGAATTTTGACGACTTTCAAGTAATTGGAATTAAAGGAATTCATTTTCAGTTTTTAATCGAATAAATACATAGTATTATTATTATAATTATTATTATATGTTAATAATTAATAAATTATTTCGTTAATTTTAAGTAAAAGCGAATTCGCCTTGTTTTAATTGACCTTTAATTATCAGGCGCTTAACAAATGAGGAAAATGAACCGAAGAAGACCCAAATTCAATAAAAATAGTGAACAATTTATATTTTGTAATAGCATTTTAGTTTTTATTATGCTTGAAAATTGAGGAAAGGTAAAGACGATTTTTTACACGATTTTCAATTTGATTTAAAAGAATTCATTTGAGTTTTTAGTCGAATAAGTACATGTTATTATTATTGTTATTATTATTATTATTATTAATATATGTTAACAATTAATAAATTATTTTTAAAATTTTAAGTTACATCGTATTCGACTTTTTAAGGCAATTCAACGAATTAAGTCAGTTTTGGTGAATTTTTTAATTTTAAGGGATGAATTATAGTGAGTTTCCAATGCGGAGGGAGGGGGTTGAATCTAATTAATTAAGCCTGTAATCAGCGTTCCGATTTAGCCGTTAGATTAAATTAATACGTACGTTTCTCAAGTAAACGGAATTCAACACACATGACCTAGATTTTCGCTGACGATTCGAGTTATTTCCTCTCTCTGGAGGAAATTTGGGGCAGAAATTCCATTTGGAAAAACTAGGAAACATTGCAAACGATATATACATTTCTGTTGTCTATTTTTATGGTGTTTGCCAGATTGCGATATAAAGGCAAAAAGAAAGCTTTATGAGGAAAGATTTATAAGTTATGGGATTGCTTCTATGATAGGGGAAACTATGTCACACCCACGACTCTATACTGCATGTTTGTATTTGTGTTTATATTTGTGTTTCTACTTGTGGTGAGAAGTATTAATTCTGCAGCAGAAACTCGCACACGACCCTTATTGCCGAGGGACATCACTGATATTGTTTGCGACATATCCTGGAATTCTGTGTTATCTCGATTTTGCCATTCTCGTTTTATGCCACTTCTATATAAATCAATAGAGCGATTTACTACATTCATCTAAATTAATATTGATGAGTTATGTAGTTCGATAAAAATAATTTAATATTTAGAAAAGTCAAAATTATTAAAGGCTACCATACAATCATTAACAGAGTTTTTTCCCACTAATTTATGTTTTATGGGGAAATTGCGACGATTAATTTGCAAAACTTGTGTTCAAAATTTCTCTTCATGAATAAAAATTTTAAAGGTGAATTTCCAACAAAAGTTTTGATAATAAAAAACAAATATTTTGGGAATTATTAATGTCGGGAATGAAATTTCAAATGAATTTAAAATTTCGGTAAAACGTGATCCCTATAAATAAGAAAAACAATATTTTCAAAGAATTTTAAGTGGTCTGGTATGTAAGAAAGCGTCTGCAGAGTCGATTGTTTATGGCAGGTCAGACTGCAGAAGCATTTGCTATGAATGTGAGTAAAAAGTATACTTTGGATTCATAATTCTTCCATCTAATTTACATGTTTACAAAGCGTGTAATTTACATAGAGAGGCTTATATTGGCTTATGTTTTAGCCGCGTATTTCATGCTCTATTGGACGAGACTTGAAATAATGTATATCGTACACTATATATATATACTACATATAAATATATATTTTATATGCTCCTGCGTTTCTCGTCATTTCCATGAAAATGCACAGAATTTCGCGTTCTTATCACGAATGCGACCCGAAAATGTGGTCGGACATTTCTGTATTTAAATATTTACGAGATTCCAACTCCTAGAGTTTTATCGTCAATTTTATTTTCTTGAATGATATATTTAGAAATTATCCTTCTCTTCAGTTTCTGAAATTAAATTCCTGAGAAGGTTTCCAAATGGCCTCAGAATGTAAGTAATTCACATGAATTTTATATTTTACCTTTTATTTACCTTTAATTCCCAAGGCAAAAAAACGAAATGTACTATTTTATCCAGAATATTAATGTTATTCCATCAAATAAAAAAAACAAGTTTCTTTCATACAGAATAACATTTTTTTCAAGGGTTTAAAAAATTTCAAATATGAAATAAAATTATTTTCAGTATTAAAAGATAGATTTTCCTTATTATTTAATATATCAAAGCTTTATCAACCCGGAAATCATTCGGAATTATCCTACACGCGATTTCAATGAAATAAACTTATGATTCTCTCTAAACTTGAATCCGATTTTAATCAAAATAGAAATCAATAGAAATACTGTTAAAAATAATCAAAAATAAACCAAAAAATACTGTTAAAAAGCAAAAGCGTAAATTGAATTTCTTACTGTCGTTCGTTTTTCAGTTATTATGCTATAAGTAATAAAATGATGATGTTTTACAAGAAGAACTGTTTGCGCGGAAATTATAATGGAAGGAGTTGAGGGCGGGTGGGGCTTTGAAGAAGGATATATAGTGGACGGAACGTAAAAGTAATTTGGCCCCTTTCGTCGTTGGCACGTCTCGACGCCACCCACACAGCGTTGCTTAGCACGTGGTTGCTTTATTGACGCCTTTTGCCTAGAGAAAATCTAATCAATCATACAACCTCTCTATGCTACCCTCTTTTGTAGTCACGCATTGAAAAAAAAAAAAGTTATACGAGGCGCCAATATAAAGAGTTGATATATTTAGCTTAGCATGTGGGCCACATATTAGAAATTCGTGGGAAAATTTTTAAGGAGTATAGATATTACAAAGTCTCAATATGTACCAGAATTTGTTTGCTGACTCTAAAAGTTAATTGTGTATTTAGGGATTTAAAGAAGCTATACCTTGTTTGTTGAAGGGCTTTTAATCTTGTGCGAGTCTCAACATTCTATATATAATTTTACTTTCTTTTATGTTTACTAGCAAACTAACACGTACGTGCGCTATACGATTTTATCTTCTTTTATACGTCTTACAACTTTAAGTCATTAAAAAGTCAATCAAGTTTGCAACAAAAATATATGAAAGATTTTTGAGGTATTTTGTTACAAAACTTTTTAGAGAGAAAAATTTCAAGAGGTTTCTAGGAATTTTAAGTGACGATAATAATGTTATAAAATGTTGAGGAATTTCAAGAGATTTCTAAGAATTTTATTTTAAGAGATTTTTCAACGAATTTTTAACGATTTAAACATTTTTCGTGCAATTTTAAAAAACATCTAGAGGTTTCTATAAGGAATTTTAAAGGATTTTAATACAGGATGAGAAATCAAGTTTTTAGGAATTTTTAAAGATGTTCACAAATTTCATGTAATACTTCAAAATTCCGCAAAATCTTTTGAAACATTTTTAAAATTCCACGAGAAACTTTATAAAGTTTTTTTAAATTCGTAAAAATCTCTTAAAATTATTGAAAACCCCTTGAAATTCTATACAAATCTTTTAAATATTATTCAAATCTCTTGCCATCCCTTTAAATCCCTAGAAACCTCTTCAAATCCTTTAAAAATATTGAAAATTTCTTGAAATCATTAGAAACCGAGAGGATCTGCAATTTTAAAAGATATGAAATTTTTATGGAATTTTTTAAAGGGTTTTAATAAAGATTGAGAACTCAAGTTTCTAGGAATTTTTAAAGAAGTTCACGAATTTCATATAATACCTCAAAATTCCGCAAAATCTTTTGAAACATTTTTTAAATTCCACGAGAAACTTTAAAAAATTCCTTTAAATTCGTAAAAATCTCTTAAAATTATTGAAAACCCCTTGAAATTCTACCAAATCTTTTAAATATTATTCAAATTATTAGAAATCGAGAGAATCTGTAATTTTAAAAGATATCAAGAGGTTTCTGTAAAAAATTTTAAAGGATTTTAATAAAGATTAAGAAATCAAATTTCTAGGAATTTTGAAAGATGTTCAAGAATTTTTCACATGGATTTAAATTATGATTTTAAAGATTTTTGTGGAATTCAAAAAGATTTCAAGTGTTTTCTATGAATTTTAAGAGATTTCAACGAATTTTGAGTTATTTTGATACGCTGATTAAGAATATGCTAGTGAAAATTGTCGACTAATCAATTTTCATGGCGAAACCATGAAAAACCTATAAAAATAATGATTTTTTGCCTTTACCTCAGTTAATATGCAAGAATTTTTTTCTATAAGTAAAACTGTCCAGGACACATAAATTTTCATAAAAAAACCGATAAAAATTATAGTTTTTTGCATTTATTTAAACCTCCGTTTTTTTATGCCTTCCAAACTGAAACTCACACCATGATTTCACTTTACAATGTTCAGAGTCCTGATTTACGAGTTTTTTAAATGAAAAAACCGATACCACAGATTTTCTCGGAAACTATCACTCATAAAAAAAATGTTTCTATCAAAAAATGTGTCTCGATAAGATCTACAACTTTTATTAGAAATATTTTGCCTGGTTTGCATATTAGCTGAGATAAATGGAAAAAACCGCTCTATAAAACTAATTATTTCAAGCTTAGAGAGAAATTTTATTATTTTAGTTCAACTTGGAAGAAACTCTCAAGTCCTCAAGTATAAAAATGTGTTGTACCTTTCACATGTAAATTTTAAAAGCACAACATTTTTATTACATCGCTGAATGCACATAGAGGCGTTTTTGACGACAGAATGCGAGCTTTCAAATTGTCACTTTACGTGCACATATGCTAGGCACTCGCGTAAAAGTCTCCTGTGTGAAAAACGCGCCCATTTCGTGGCTATTCGCTCGTAAAATGCTGAGCTGCAAAGCTCTGAATGAAATGAGGCGAAAATGTTCAGACAATTTCAAGGGGGTTGATTTCTTCTGAAATCTCCCCGAAAGAAAACAAAACCAACTAAACAAAAATATTTGACGAAAATAATTAAAGATTTTAGAATAATTAAAGATTTTAAAATAATTAAAGATTGATAAATAATTGCTTGTTTAAATATTCCGAAAATACAAGAATTTTATTTACGAAATTCACTGTCCTCTCTAAAATCACAATATTGGTCAAGCGGTTTGTGGTAAATACCGATCTCTGTTTATCGACTCAGGAAATATTTACCCATTAAACCGTGTTACCTGTTTTGTTCATTAACGGCAGTAAATTTACTTATGCATATTTACTTTGTAATTACGTTTAAATTTAACCAAAAAGCATACATTAAATTTTCAGTGAAATTATAGAATTGCAAAAACCTCATGTTGTATTTTAATATTAACTCACAATTTAACCGAAACCCAGAACCGTTTCCAGAATGTTTTTAAATTAATAATTTTTTTATTAAGAGCATTCTCCATTTTACTCAACGAAAATTATAGATAAATATTTTTTCATTCTGTAGCACTAATCTTTTTCAAATATAAAACTGCGTACAGAGCGAAAAAATATTTATTTTCGATACTTTTTGTATAAAACAAAGAATTCAAAATCTAATTTAAAAATTCAATATTTTCATTTTACTTAAAAAAGAAATTAGATATTTTTTTGCTCTGTGCGCATAATTCCAGTTAAAAATTGATTAATCCTACCAAAGGAAAAAATTCCATAATATTTGTCAAGTAAAATGAAGAAATCGAATTTTTAAATTAGAACTTGGCTCCGGCCCCCTTAATTATTATTTTTTAGATACATGCGATTAGATTCAGTGAAAATAAGCTGTGGTAGAGAACAGATGTTTGTTTTGCCGATTTTCATATATAGTTAGGTAAGAAAGAAACTGAACAAAGAAATATATGCTGTTTCATGAGCGAATGATTCGAGAATAGAGGGCCCTTGATCTATGGAGTGTAATGGGGAGGGCAAGTCGATAGGGGAAGAGAAGAGTAAGCCCTAATTCATGCACTTCAATAGTCCTTCAGGCTTACAATAATCAGTTAGATTTAAACTTTTTTCATTTCAATGCTTGTTCTCCCCTCAGCAATTGTTACCACTACTTCATAGACTCCCAATACTCAAATTTAAATAATTTTGCAAGGGATCATTTCTGCACTAATACAATTTTTAATACAATAAATATTATCTTTATAATAAAACTAATTAGAGTATATTTTAATATATTTATAATGTTACGACAGATTTTTACTAGTTAATATTAATTCTCTGAATTATTACGAGCAGGGATAATATATAGTTTAATATATAAAAAATTGTCCAACGAAATATTGTAAAATGAAATATTCCATCATACAAATTATAAAATTCAATTAAAATGATTAAATGTATTCAAAATAAAATGACATTAAATTTCCTATATATATAAACTTGACCTATATCGACTCAAAATCAAGACCCACCCTTTGTCTGCTTTGTTCTTTAAATCCTTCCCCAATTGCATTCATGCTCAAGCACACATGAGCAAGAATAAAAATTAGATTGAAACCTTAGATTGCAAGAATAAAAAAAATTAATTTAAACATGCCAAATATATAATAGTGGGCCAAAACTAAACCATCTCCACTAAAAAAATTGACAGGTACCCCCAGCTCTAAACTCCTTAATAAAATACTTGTTTACATCCCCCCTCCCTTGCAAAATTCATTTTGGAGTTCGCGATCTTAAATATTTCCACGAATAGTTTCTACCACCCACACATCCATCAAAAAACAATGATTGTTTTCCTCCCGTTTCCTCAAGATCGAATGACAACCCTAATTGGTCGTTTCAGCTTGCATTTTCGGTAGCATAGACAGTCACGAAAGCACACATTTATCTGGAAGCAGCTCACGTTTCAGAGTGCACTACAACTAAAATCTCTGTTCCCTTGAATTCAAAAACAAAAACTTCGAACACCAGACTGCGACATACCCCCGAACAATAAAATGTAATAAAACACGAATAAACGAGAAAACACGGGCTAAGAATGCGGAGAATATCCTCCTGAACACTCGTTCCTACTTTATAGAACTTCTTCTCTAACATTCAGAGCCAGAAGACGAATAAAAATACTTGAAACAAACAAAAGAAAAAAAAAAGAATAAAAAAAAATAAGAAAATCCCGACTCACCGGCGATTGCAAAGAAGAAAAAGAATATCCACAATGTATCCATGAGTCGACCGGTTACAAGGCGTATTTGGAAGCTGGTAAATATAATCCTGTGGTCCATCACGCGAAGCACATATTAAATAATTTGAAGATTTATCTTATCTCCTGTCACACGCAGGAACCTCCCGCAAGGACGAGACGCCTGGCGCCGTCCGAAGAAAAACACGCGCCCTCCCAGCACCACGAAACGTGTCACGCCGTGACCTCCGGCGACAGTCGTGTTTCCTCGTTTCCCTCACATATTTTCTCCACTTTGTCGGAAAAGTCTTGCTTTACGAACGAGGTTTACGAAAATCGTGGCGAAAAAACAAGTTGAAACAGGTTTCGTTTCTTGAGTGAATTAGTCGCGCGACTCGGTCACTGAGAGTAGAGGATACATGAGCGTAGGTTTTGAGAGACGATCAGACGATCGTTCGCCGATTCTGGGCCCAGCAGAACGCGTTTTAGCTACCGAGAGTGCCGAGCTCTCACCGCGGTCCGCGATTCGGAGTATTGACCGGCTTCGTGGTGGAGCGGCGGCGGTGCATCGGAAGGCCACCCCCACCGCGAACTGACACCCTATCCCCCCTAGAATGCGCGCGCATACCATGGACCGAAAGAGGAGGAAATTAAATGGCGGGAAAAACCCTTTGGTTTAAAAATTGAATATGGAAACAGGGGTATATTCCGGTTTGGAGTTTAAAATGAGGTGGATGTAGATATTTATTGAATCTTATTAGATTGAGGTTGATTAAACAATAGATTGAAAAGGGTAGGAGCAAAGATATTTGGACTTAACTAAATTTGCTCTTATGGTAATTAGTAATCGAAATTCCTGTACAGGAATCTGTAATAGTACTTTATAAAAACGAAAGATTCTCTACAGAAATCTATAATTAATATAGCTGTATAATTTGATTAACATATGTATTGATGAACATATGTATGAAATGAATCAATTTTTAAATTTAGATACTGGAATTTATACAGGATGAATGTTAAAACTATTTTCAAAGTTGATGCCCCTGAAAGTAGACTTCCCGCCATACATCAGTGTATGCTAGACTTATAATACAATATACAGTAAAATATCAGATGTATTCTTTAATTTTCCTATAGATTTTGATATTTATCACTTTTTTTAATTAAACTTGATTAACATTCATTTTTTCACACCTAAAATTTATGAACAATAAATTCTTTAAACTCTGTTTTACCGACAATATTATTGTGATGTCGCTGTCAAAATTTTTGTTGAAGTTAGGTCGTCATTCGGAGTCTTGGGAGTTAAAATGTTTGACAGTTAATCAACAGTTCTTCATTTTAATAGATTTTATAAATTTTGAATGATTGTCTGATGGTCCAACACGATACAATATTTGTATTAACTTCTTACTGTCTATTATTGTGCAGAATACATTATAAACTCTAAAACTAATCACAGTAATTAATCATGGCATCTATAGAAAAAAACCGCGAAGACACAAGTCTCCAAGAAAATGATCTTCCTGAGGAATTTTCTAAACGTGCTGAGAGAAATCGACAAAGAGCTTTGTTGCTTAAAAAGTCGAAAGTAGTCTCCCATCCTTATGCAAAAATGTAAGTTGTTTCAAACATTTCTGTGTTATTCTTTTGCTATTTTCATCAGACAGAAAAATCCTTGTTCTGTTTATTACAATTAAAAGAGTTCTTATTAATTACTGCGTATCGTTTAAATATAATTATTGAAACAAGATGTTAGAATCTAATTTCAAAAATGTTGTTACTTTTATAATAATTGTATACATTTTATTTATACACTTTTTATACACTCTTTAAGTCTTTTATCCTTTAACTCTGGTTCACTTCTTGAAAACGATTCTAATGATTATTTATGTATTAAAAATATAAAAAAAAAGTAATTGTATCTTTCTATCATTATTAACTTGATTATGTTAATGTTTCAGAGACAATTCCGACTCTTCAACCGGCAAAACTATTAAAATTCAAGGCCAGCGAGTAATCGACAGTGGAGCTGGTTTCCTCATTGATGAGAACGATGAATTAGAACAGGAAATGGTATAAATAAATACAGAAATTCTAAAATCTAAACACTAAAAACATAATTCCATTTCTCCTTCGTTGATTGCATAACTTTTATGTTTTCTTTTTACTTTTAGCTCAAGCTCGTAGACATTCCTGCACCAATAGTCAGTAGTTTACCTACATGTGAAGAGTGTAAAGAAGAATTTAAAGATTCGTTTCTACTACAAAAGTTCGACTACCCAGTCTGCGACCCTTGCAGGTAAAAAAACTTGAAATTTCTACTCTTCTTATAATAAATTTTCAAATAAAACACTAAATATATGTATATAATTTTGTTAGGGACAATGATGAAAAACACACGCTTATTACAAGGACGGAAGCAAAGCAAGAATATCTCTTGAAAGATTGCGATTTCGACAGAAGAGAGCCACCCTTGAAGTTTATAATTCGACAAAATCCACACAATCCGCGTTGGGGAGAAATGAAATTATATTTGCAACTCCAGGTGGAAAAACGAGCTCTTGAAGTTTGGGGATCAGAAGAAAACTTACTAACGGAGCGCCAAATACGAGATGAAAAACGCGAGGAAACAAAGATAAAAAGATTCAACAAAAAGGTAGGGTTCAAATCGATTGTAGTTATAGTTAAAAGAGTCTAAAATATGTTTTAATGAATTAATATTCATTAATCTGTGTTCTAATTATATTTTTCTATAAATATATGTATGCATGTACATATATTCTTCCGAATGAAAAATTAATTTTTTCTTCTAGATTAAAAAGCTGCGAATGGAGGTGCGAAGTTCTCTGTACGATAAAACACATAAAGCTAATCACGTGCACAAATTCGGACCAGAATCATACAACGAGGATGAAGATACGTACTCACAAACTTGCACGACCTGCGGCTACGAAAACACCTACGAAAAAATGTAATTTAGTTTTTTAATCTATAAATTAAGATTAATCTATTTTTTTTACAAGCATCAATTAACTAATTTAACAATCAAAAGCAAAAAAACTGCATGATATTCGATACGCATGTAGAATAAATTATTTACTTTTATTGAATCGAAAAAAAAGTTTCTTTTCTTTCGTTTTAATTAAATGCTAGGCTCTTTTTAAATATTTTTATTCATATAATAAATAATAAATTATTGATACATTTTACAAGAAATCACGAGACTCGCAATGTTAATTTGAACTTTATTTAGATGCGATTTTTTGCTTGAAACTAGAGAAATATGAATTACAAAAAGTTCTGCACCAAATCGAAGATTTTCCTATTATTTTAAAAATGGTATCGATTAAAAATAATTATAATCTTAAGAAAAATATTCACTAAGTCTGGTGATTAAAGAGATTCAGATAGATTAATGAGACGTACAAACTACAAAATATAAAAGATTCATAAGTTTCGATATTGACGATCAGTTTTTACGCTGTTTTTAAGTCTTCTTACGTTGTCCTCGAGACGTTTTACGCTTTTCTTGACGCTTTTTAAATTGAGCTTTATTCTTTTTACGCTTTAATATGCTGCAAGTCCCACTGATGCAGGTAGAAGAGTTCGATGAATCCGAAACTAAAAACAAAAATCAGAAAATTATTTGTATTACTCAATCGGAAATTGAAAAAGAATAAGAATAATCACCTAATTTATTTCAAATGAAACTACGTATTTATAACACTAACCATAGAAGTAAGGTTTCCTTCCTTTCTTTTTGGGCAGCTTAAGCACCTTAGTTTTTTTGGGAGCTTTTTTCTTATCCCTAGTTTTTGGCACATCGGATTCCCAGCAGTCAGAGCATGAGCTTGAAGTATCAGATGATGAACATGAACAACATGAACAACATGAACAACTCGAGTAAGATGAACTATCGTAAACCGAGCTTGATGATGAACTACTCGATGATGAACTTCTCCTCGCTTTTTTGAGGCCTATCTTTGTTTTTCTTATCGGAGCCATCTTTTATAACTGAAAAATATTTCCAGAAAATCTTATTAAACATTTTCAAATTAAAAAAAAAACATTTTCTGGTATCGAGTTGAATAGTCAACCAAACTAAATTTTAAACTTAACATTGAAAGTTTAGATTTACCAAAATATTTAAATTTTTTGTGTAATTCAAGAAGACATCAAATTTAAATCCTTTTATATAATAAGAAAATATTCATACATTCCTGAATTTTACCTGCAGGAAATTAAATATGAATTTTCAATGCTTGTAAATATTATTAGTCATCAAAGGCATTCGCAATACTAGAAATAAATTCACATCAAAATCAAAATAGATCTAGAATTAGAAGATTTTTTTTCCTAACAGCAAAAATTTCAACTGTTTTATAATTTTTCTACTTTTATTGTTAAAGGAGTCTTCAATTTATATTGTCACTAAAAAAAAAAGATTTATGTATTTAATTCCTAATACATTTATTTAAAATGAAGTCATCTTCAAAATTACTATTAATTATAATTATTCATTTTTATTCAGGAAAGAAATTTCAATATAAAAGTGTAAGAAAATTAAAATTGATTCACCTGACTTGAAGAAATTCTAACGACCTAAAGCCCAACCTTTTTTCTGTAAGGAAAACCAAACACTAACAACCGATGGTTTCGAACTTGAAAAGTTCTGCTTATTATTAGATTGTATTGACTTCTGGTTAGAGACTTTCTGATTTCTCACTCGATAAGAAAAACTTTCTGATAATTATTTATAGTTTGGCAATAAAGACAAGAAAGTATTAAATTATTCCTTTTATTCACTATCTGATGGTGTTGTCAATATTTCCCTACAGTTTATATACATTTTATCGATATTGCTCTTATTAAACCTATCTAATCCGCCGAAAACAACTTTCCAGCAAAAATATTAATCAAAAATATTATTCACCAAGGATATTATTAATTCACTCGCGAATGTTCCTTTGGCAGGTACGCTTTCAAATCCTACATCACAATCAAAACTTCACTTCTGCCTTTTTTTACAACATTGCTTTATACTTTTGAATCCAAGGAACAATAAGAACTTGATAAGTCTCTTGCTTAAAGAATAAAATTTAAAGAGACTTTTTTAGTAGAAAGAATTAGTCTCCTCTTCCAATGATTTGAGAAAATTCACAAAAACCTAATTAATCTTATTCTATTATGTACAATGTAATAATTAAGGATTTAACATTTTTCACAACTCCTTAAACCGTAAGTAAACCCTACATAATGATTATGAATACCCAAATAATAATTAAATTAAAAATTAAATAAAAACTCTTTCCCAAACTTACAAATTTTGGAAACTTAGTTTATAAATAATGATATTCACTGTGACTAAAATGGAGTTAAGATTTCAATTTTTACACCATTCCAATTTTACACCAAAATTTTTACATCATTTCAGTCACAAATGAAGACGATGACATTAAAAATTCCTAAAAATCTATGAAGTAAACGACATCCCATAATTTTAATTAAACTATCTATTTTACATTATATTAAATTTAAATTTACACGAACGAATGATCAGGTCTCTACTTAAAGTTTCAATGCAAATGCAACATTTGCCACGTATGAATTACATAATATATTTCTGAAGAGAACCTCTGAATTAATAAATAAATAAATGGTAAAATAACAAAATGATGAATGCTTGTGATACTTAGAATTAAAAAGTACTTTAAAAAGTGCTTCGTTTCTAAAAGTAGTAGTTTTAGATATCGCCAATGTTAGTGAAGTGAACCTTGAAAAGAATATTTGAATAATTAAATAAAGAAAGCTCAATAAATCATAATTATTAGAAACTCGACGCTGGCAAATTTATTGTCCATCAAGATTAATCAACCCTTTCTGTCTTTGGCACAATACATTAGGCAGCATTTTTTAAATCGAAAGAAACAAAAAAATCATTTATATTTGTCTTAAACTTAAAAAATTATTGTATTTACAGAAAGGGTTAATTGCAGTCATTTATAGTTAAATGAAATTACTTTACTTAAGACCGTAGAGCCAATATAGTAAACCTACTTTCTCTTTAGAGCCAGTAGTACGTTCCTTACAATTATAGTTAAAAGAAATTCATATGTACAATGTTTATATCAAGAAAAGAGTTTCTTCGTCTTTTTCTCTTATTCCATTTAGGAGTCGTGCGACTGGTTCTAGAGACAAAATCATGACGTAACCCAATAAAATTATGACTAAACTAACTCGCGAGATACGATATACAATATTTAACAATATATCTCTAATAGATTTTTGATTCGTTTGACCATTTCCATGCAACTTCGAGCAAAAATCAGTCTAAATTTGCAAGATGGTCAATTTAAAAAGTTCCTTATTCCTTGTGAAAGTTATGAATGAAAGATTGCAATTAATACTACGATTGATTTGAGTTTGTGCACATTGCCTGAAGAGAAGGAAGGACACTGGACACTGATAAATTTTTCGACGCAAAACTTTGTGGTACTTGTACTGGGTTGCCTATCATTGTGGAAGACCTAAAATAAAAATAATAAAAGTTAGAATTTTGATTATCATTCTCAGAATTTTTGAATGAAGACATTTTATTTTAAAATTGGAATTTACATCGTTTAAATTTTTTACCAATTTTAACGTCTTCATTGAAATGTACTCAAAGTTTAAAGCATTCTTATGTAAAAGTACAATTTGAGTAAATTTTTGTTCCAGAATTTCTTAAACATTCTTTTTGTAAATCACTCACCTATTATGTCTAAGATGGCTTTTGACTAAATGTCCAGCGGTAAGAGCTGCCATGAGCGAAAGTTCTCCCGCGAGAACCGTGGCACAAACAATTCTCGCCAATTTGCTCGCGTTTTGTCCAGGATCATCAGAATGTGCTCCTTTGACTCCCAGCATTCCTAAACAAGCACCCTGAGCCGGAAGTCCTGTTCCACCACCTACTGTTCCAACTTCAATGCTCGGCATAGTGCATGAGATATAAAGATCCGTCCCATCAGGTCCCCAAGGTTCCATCAAAGTCATACAATTGCTGCTTCCAACATTCTGAGCAGGATCTTGACCCGTTGCAATAAATATCGCGGTCACAATATTCGCAGCGTGGGCATTAAATCCACCAATACTTCCAGCAACTGCCGAGCCAATCATGTTCTTACTAATATTCGCATCAACTAATCCCGGAACCGTCGTCTTCAAAATAGTTGTAACAACATTAGCAGGAACAATAGCTTCGCAGACAACGCTTTTTCCTCTACCTTCGATCCAATTAACGGCAGCTGGTTTTTTATCTGTGCAAAAGTTTCCACTTAAAGAAATAATCTCCATATCTGGGAATTGTTCCTGAACAGTGTGGAGGGATTTTTCAGTGCCTTTAGAAAGCATATTCATTCCCATAGCGTCTCCAGTCTTTGCGACGAATCTTATAAAGAGATGTCTTCCTGCAATTCGAATGTGGATCTTCGTCAACCTGGCGAATCTGCTGGTTCGATCAAAACTGTGTTTCATGGCAGCGAAGTTATCTGTTTCTTGCATCCAGGCCATTGCTTCACTGGCTCTTACAACGTTAGGAAATCTGACAACTGGACCTCTTGTCATTCCATCAGCGACTATTCTACTGGTGACTCCGCAGCTAAAAAGAGCTCGACTTCCTCGATTAGTTGAAGCTACAAGGCAACCTTCAGTCGTGGCCATCGGGACATGAATCAATTCACCATCGATTTTTAAAGGACCAGCAACTCCAACTGGTACTGGAACATAACCGATTACATTCTCACAGCAGGAACCAAGAACTAAACTGTAGTCATAGCTTTTGTATGGAAGATCGGCAAGAGACTCGGTAAAATTGCCTATATCTGCAAGGATCAAACGACGGATTCCGACTCCTCGCTCCATATTTGTGACGGCTTTTTCCAGCTGGTAGGGCTGGATGTACTTGTTATTTACGAGGGAGATCACTTCATCGTCTGTCAAGGCGTCTGCTCCCAACTGCAGAAAAAAGAAATAGAATTTAAAAATTAGGAAAAGAAGAAATTGAAGAACTTTAATTTTTAAGTGTTTGAAATTTTTAAAAAGTGAATTGTAAACGTTAGAAATTAGATTGTAAAGTAATTGGGCAGATGTAAAAGATTTAAAAGATGTTTAATCTCCATTAAATAAATATTAAAAGTAGGGAGTATTTAAAGTAAACAGACTTAAAAAAAGAAAAAAAAAACTAATGCAGGTACAAGAACCACGAGATCAGAGAATGTATACTAAGGCGTCATATGTATTCAGTATTACGTACTCTTTACAAGAATCTGTTTCTTAAAAAAATGTGTCAACCAACTGCCTCTCAATCTTTTAAAACATCATCTTAACTCAAATAGTAAACAAAAACTCTTTCTCCCTCATATGAGTCACGTGTCACATACATTTACTATCAGCATCAATCTGATTTTTGCTCTCTATGATCTTTCCACTCTGAACTTTGATTTGAAACGAGGATCATAAATTACTGTTGACTATGTGACATTTAATTTTTTCTTTGACAGTATTACATTTTCACACTTTAGCACTTTAGTGATCAATAATCCTTTGAGTTCAATGCCATTGTCATTTTTTTAGCTTTATTTTCAAGATACTCAAACTCGATAATATAGAAAATATTTTTTTTCAGAAAACATATTTCCGGTTTTTTTCAGACTATTGTTAGGGTTCTTTAAACAATAAATTTCTGAATTGTTCTTTTATAACTTATAACTTGCGAATAAATTTCAATTCTTTTGAAAAAGTTTCAAGTCAAATTTAAAGAACTAGCGATAGCGAACCAAGACGTGCAATTATTTTTTTTTCCTCCTTTCACCTTCAAGTAGAGAGGATCTGTTAAATAAGTTGACTAAACTAAACTAAATTATTGAGTAAGGGTTTTCAGCAACAAAAAATGAACTTTCAAACTTTTAAACTGGAACTCTCATCTGGAGAAAGTTTAGAGATGTAGAATTAAAATATAATTTGAAATATTGACTCACCTCAGATTTGTAGATTGCGAGACACTCTTCAACGTCTCGGGGGACTTCCGGTGTATCTCTGATGTTTTCGCTGGTGGAACTGATAATATTAACTTCATCGGTTTGAACTTCTTTGTCAATCTGTTTAAAATAAGTCTCATCATCTTCAATCCAATCACCACCCATTCCGGACAGCAGGAAGCTTGTTGAGTGCATAGTGGGCATCGCTGGTTCAAATCTGCGTCTGGTCTGACCCTCTAAACTGGTTGCAGCCGCGTGCATAGTTTCCACAGTTCCTTCTTCAGCGACGCTTTTCTGCGCGTCTGCGCTCTCTTCTTTCAGCTTAAGTTGTTTCGTAATATCACCCCTATCTTCAAAAAATACGAACTTAATCGCTAACGCCACAAGAAGAATCACAATGACGACGTTATCAGCGCTAAATGGCATCCAATTTTCAAAGTACTTCCGCAAACCCAACTGAGACTTCGTGATGTTCTCGTTGTTCAACATTAGATCCGGATTTACTGTCAATACCGATTCCTTTATTACTTCCTGATTTTCTCCTTGTTTAAATGGCCATCGACTGAAACATACAATAAAAAATTCAATATTTTTCTTGAAAAAGATTCTTTTAAAACAGATACTGTCTTCAATGAAAAATCTCTATTGGATTAGTCGATGAGAAAAATTTTAGTTAAATCCACAAGAAAAGTTTCAGTTAAGACAGTTTAAAAAATTTACTGGATTAAAAAGAATACCGATGGTAAAAATTTAGTCTGTATTCATTTAAAAAATTTTTTGATGTAGTATTTAATTATTTTCGCTCTTAATCCGATGAAATTCACTGAAATTTAATTTTTCGCCATAAATTCCAAAAAACAGACTAATTCTAATGCGGTACCTTTGCGTAGTAACCTGCCAAAGACTGCAGCATTACAACTTAAAATAAAATTTCATTACAATCCTCTTGACTGAATTTAAACTGAATTATAATGAAGAAGACACTATTTCTAGACCAAGACTCAAATATTACGTGGCGATCATCTGCGCGGAGGAAAACCTTGTCACAAACTAAAACGTCCGTCGCTATCCTAACAAGGAAGACTGAGACTCAGGCTCCACCACTCCATAAATCTGTATTTTTAGTTTCCGACTTTATTCACTTCATAGATTTTTCTTCCAAGCATTGTTATCATTCTCATGTAATATTAAACTCGCCACCCGACACGTATTTTTATCGGCGTCGTACTAAGTTCCATTCATTTCAGTAAAGATACCCAATTTGAATAAGAAGGACCCAACAAAGATCCACCCGGCGTCAAAGATCGAAATAATTTCGGAGTTCGACTCTCAAGACCCGAAACTTGACAGAAAAACCACCGACGAAAATAATTCTTAGAAGACGTACCGTTCACAGATCTTGGCTTTTCACCACGTGATTGATTTGCATGCCTATATCCTATTTGGAAGAAAACTACCGTAGCTCACTGATACGATCTCGTTACACGGAACTTGCATAATTTACTGAATATGCATCGTGCACGCATCTACGTTAATGTCTTGCCGAGTGACCCTGACTCGGTGAACTCGGTGACAAAAAGACTTTTTCGCCACAAGAAGTGGCTGAAAAATTCTGAGGTCAGATTGAAAGATAGCTTTTAAGCGGTGACGCTTTTCTTTTTTTGTTCGATACCATCCAGGGGAAGAAAGTGGTGATGATCTTATATTACGTCACTCAGAGATTTAAAAAAAAACGAAATCTTGAGAGATTAGAATAACTGATTCTAAAGAATTCCCTCTCTTGTCGTAAGTACTATCCCACGTGGGATTTCTAGGTGTAGGTCGTGCTAAACGGTCTTCAGAGGCTCTCAAAGAGGCATTGATTTCATCACGCACCAAAAGGCCATCAGTTTCATAAGGATGTTGTAATAAAATTAGGATAATATCCGCTGTGATTTTTATTTTAGAGGCGAACCGGTTCCTCTTCTTTCATCTGCAGACTTCGTAATTCGGCACTATACCGTTCCTGGAAATTTACAGCTTACCAAAGAGTTTCAATCATCGTCAATTAAGTGTTAGATCGCATTTCTCTTATGATTTATTGCCTCGTTGAAAGAAATAAGAAGAGTTTTATTTGAAAAATTATAGAATCATTTGCGCAAGAGAGATCTTTAAAAGCTGTGGACAAACCTGTTAGCGTGGACGATGAAGAGACCTGCAATCATGATGAGTTTGACTCTTTCGACGACGGGATTTGGTTTTCGGTCCTCCTCGATGAGCGGGTGCATCATTAGTATGTTGTCTGCACCCATAGCGTGGTTACCTCGCGATAGCTGCAAATCAAAATACATTTCACTTAAAGGAAAAACAAAGCAGAGAAAGTGAATGCATTATTCAATCCCTTGGTGGACTTTCCAAAAGAATTCTAACTGTCCTAAGAAAACTTCATTCTTACCTCAAGAATGAGTGATAAACAGGCAGGGTAGAAAGTCATAAAGACGAAATAATTGACAATGACACCGAGGCAAACAAAACTACAAAGTATCTCGAGCCTTTGCACTCCAGAAAGGGAACCAATGCCGATGAGGAGGATCTCAACGAGAGTGTCAAGGGTGATTGTTGGGCCCAAAAGGGTCATTCCTTGAGCGATGTTGTTTCGAACTTCCTCCTGATTTCTGGAACTCAAGGCAATTTGGGCCAGCAAACGAGCTTTGTTCAAATCGATCACAAGGAGGAAGAAAAAGAAGGCATCCCTGAAAGAAGATATTTTCATTTTTAAATTTGTTTCCTTGTCTTGATTTTACCACGTAGAAATTTTAACTCAAAAAATTTATTTGTACTCACTTTAAATCTGAGATCGCACTCTGGCCAAAATTCACAACACTTGAGGTAAAGACTATGCTCGAAAAGACTGTAAAGAGTCCAGCACCACCTGTAAAAAATTTAGTGTTTAAGATTTCATTTGTATAAAATATCAGGGTTAAAGAAATTTTAATCATATTAAATTTCTTTTCATCTTCAAATTTAAAAAAAAGTATTTTTAGATCGGCACGCAGTTTGTGAGGAAATTCGGTAATCCTGATAGACAATGACCTCGCATACGGCCTCGAATGAAACGCTATCGCTTTCTATGGAACTTTCACTGGCGCTCAAGGCTTTCACACGTCTTCCAAAGAGAAGTCTTATCAATGATCGCTCTGCTCCTAGTTTTTTCACGCAATTATGAGTTTCCCACGTGACTATTTGCAATAACAAAATTCCTCAAATATAAATTTTAGTTTGTGAAAGGTGCATGTGAAACTAAAAATTTTCAAAATTATCTACAATTAAATAAACTGAATCAATTTAATTTAATATGGAGCCTAATAAACTTCTATTGGTCAATGTCACATTTATAGATATGTACTTGAATTTTAAATTAAATCATCGTCGCCTAGACTATTGTTTCAGACTAAACAAATTTTCTAATGTAGATTAAACACAACAAATCCTTGCACTAGATTTAAAATCTCATCTCCGAAAAATTTGATGTTTTGTCTTAGATGCGATACTTTAAAGCAAACAATTACCCTAATTATACAAATATTCATGCATAATTAGCATTCTCAAGTCAACAATCGAACCTCTTCGACTTTGCCCCATCAGCAAAAATTTTAATGGTACAACGATCAAATAACAAGTGGAATATAACTTATGTACTTAATCTCTTTGAAATAACAAAAAAATTTAATTATCAACAATAAATTATCTAGCACTCAGTTATGTTGATAAAACTTATTATTCAGTGAAATTTTTTTATACGGGTGATTAATTTAGCTAGGACGATAAGAGATTAATATTTGTGTGCTGTAATTACCGGAAGCGAAAGAATTATTTAATATCTAAAAACTTACAATGAATTTATGGCACACGTCTGCTGTGAAAGCGTAAAATCATAAAAGCAAATATTTTTTACTTACCGAGTATATACTTTGAGCCTGTATTTTGGAGATTACGTAATTGATGGTAACTAAAGAGGATCGCCACACAGCGAATTATCGTCATTAATACCAAATCGGCTGCATTTTGCTCCTAGAAAAAATTTTATACGTTTTTTAGAACTTGCTACGGTCCAATGTTTAGACTTTCGGAAATCGTGAAACCTTGACATTCTTAAATCCTCGCGTGCGAGAAATTTTTTTGAAATCAGAACTGGACTAAACTACATTTGCTCCTTCATTAAGGTTCTTGGACTCAATTATTAAGCTCAAAATTCCATTCTCCATTTTATTAAACGAATATTATAGATAAATATTGTTTCGCTCTGTAGCACTAATCTTTTTTCAAATATAAGAGTACGTACAGAGCTAAAAAATATTTAGTTTCTATACTTTTTGTATAAAACGAAAAAATCAAAATCAGACCTCAAAATTCAATATTTTCATTTTACTTAAAAAATATTTGAATTAGATATTTTTTCGCTCAGTGCGCATAATTATAGTTAAAAATTGATTAATTCTACCGAGATAAAAAATCCCAATTTTAATATTTGTTAAGTAAAATGAAGAAATCGAGTTTTTAGATTAAAACTTGGCTCCAATATCCTTAAATTTAGATCTGAAACAATTACAATTTTATTTTTAAAAGAGAAAAGGATTCTAATTCTACTTTTGAAAATAAATTTTTGATTCCTAGTTCATTATAATTTAGAAAATCAACTAAATTACTACTGTCATAAAATCTCAACTTAAATTGCTTTATTGAAATTATATTCTCACCTCTATGGGACAGCGATCATTCCAACAATTTGTTGCGGGGACACTTTCCTCTTTTGTGTGACTATTTCCGGTTTCAATATTGAGAATACATGCTGTTAGAGTAAATGTTGCCACTATCACCTCGAGAGGATGGCTCGCACAAAAGCGACCATGTGATCCAAATATTGGTCCCAACATCTTTCCTTTTGACGAGTTAATGAAGATATGTACAGTTTCTGAAAATAAAAAACCATAATTCTAATTAATGTGCGAAAATACAAACAGGCCAAATTGCGAATGGAAATTTTGTCTAAAATCTGGGTGCGTTTATCTTTTTTCAAATATAAGATTGTATACAAAGTATACTTAATACATATTTGAATCAGATAATTTCACGGTCTGTCTGTATAATTCTAGTTAAAAAATGAGTAATTCTGCAGAGGAAAAAAATTCAGAGGATTTTAAGGAGTTTCAAGAAATTTTACAAGATTTTTAAGAATTCAAGTATGATTTTATTATTATAAACTTTAAATTATAATAAAATAATAAATAAATAAAAATTAATTATAAGCGTTAAATTTAATTCCACTAAATGATAAAATAGGATAAAAAATATGTAAAAGAAAATATAAATTCCACATTGACATTTCTCACTTTTTGCATTTCTTTTTATATTACAAGAACCATTGATTATTTTTTTTTACAGAAACTTGCTATGAATAAATATGAATTTTAAAAACGATATCATCAAGAGTTAGAAGGGTTTTACATTCTATTAAGAGTTGATAAATCTATGTCACGAAATTACACAAAACACCTTTAATCGTCCAAGGCAAGCTGCTTAACACGATGACTACGTACATACATTCATTGCACATTAAACGCATATTGCATGGTGATCAGGAAACAAAAAATCTTTTCCATACCACCGACTTTTTCTTGACTCGTGTCACAACCATGCATATCGAAAGCGATGGGATAATTTAATGCGCATTAATTTTACGCTACTGATGGATTCACACTTTCGATTTTATTCCTAGTCTTCGCTCTTTTCAATTAAATAAAATCAAATGATTTTACTACTATATTCAATATCTTTATTTTACAAAGTGTTTTCGTAACTTTGAAGAATTTTATTAAAATATTAAAATTCATCGTCAGAATGAATTAAGTCATTATTTGATTTGGAAAATAAAATATTCGCAATTCTAGATCCTGAAGATGCTACAAACAAATCATCGGGAATATTTATTTTATTTTGGGAATATTTAACTTTGAGAATTTTAAATTTCGTTAAATTTACGTATTCTTTCAAAAACCTTATTGATTTTTTTGTAAATTTGTAATTAATTACAAATGGTGTAATTTGAAGAGATTTAAATATATTTTTAACGATTTCATGACATTTAGAAGAATTCTTAAGGATTTCAAGTGTATTTTATGGAATTTCAAGAGATTTCGAAAGTGTTCCAAAGGTTTAAATACGACTTATAAATTATTACAAAGTGATAAGAGGAATAAAAATTGTCTACTTATATATGACAAGGTGAAATGTCAATCTTTTAACTGATCGAATATTTGTAGTTTTACATGATCGACAAAAAAGTATATTTATTTCTATTTTATATATTTTTATTTTATTATATCCGTATCAGTTATTTCATTAGAATTAGAAGTTTCATTTTTTAAATGGAAAATATTTCAATATTTTTGAAGAATAAGAATAGAAGATTTCTCACCACTTGCAGCCGGACAAATTGAAATAATACAAAAAATTAAGATTCAAAACGTAATGTTTAGATTTTTAAATTGTTTAATGACTCTAGAGAGTAAAGTTTACCCTTTTAATACTAGAAAGAACCCTCCATAATTTAGAACTGGACATGCGACGTAGGAAATAATTTACTTTATCTTTTTCAATATTCGTTTATCTTGTGAAATTAAAAAAGCTAGTCATTCCGCATATTTGTGTTTCAAAAATTATACGATAACTTTTTTGATCTAATCTAACTTCAAATAAGTAAAATTTATTGCAAGAAATTTTCAAGATTAATATTCTTTAGTACACAATTAAAATCAAGTAGAAAAATTATTACTATTTCAAAATTTATTTACATAAAATATAAAATGCAAAACAAATTCACAAAACCCATTTAAAATTGAAAATATATATTTGAACTAGATAAGTAAAACTGTATAATAGATTATAACAGGATATTCATTATTTGGTTTGCAAATATGACTTTAAGCAACAATTATTGCTTTCGAAACTAGTATACTCCATTTACCTTCTTTTTGGAAGGAAGATTCGTTCCTATCTACTTTATAAAAAATGTTTATTGGGGGACAAGTGAAAAGGTAAAAGAGAAAAGAGGGTTCGTTATAAAGTCGTGTCCGAATTACAATATTGTAACGACTACAAAATGGTACCATTTTGTAACGATTAAAAATCAATTTAAAACGAAAAGTACAAAATGGTTATCTTTTTCCTATTTAAAATGCAAAATAGAAAATTGCATTTTGCATTTCAAATGTCTGTTTGAAATGAATTCATTTGAATAGTTACCCAGCTCTGATAATAATTATTATCATGAATATTCCACCTATTTTAAATCATTTACAATGTAACTATTTTAATTTCCAAATCTTTTTTAGTTAATTTAATGTTATACCTAAGAGAGTAATCATATTATCATTTTTCTAATAATAGGTATTTTCTCCATGTTTTTCAGTTAACTGTATACATATTAAAACGGTTGCTTGGCGAGATAATTAAAAGATTAAAGCTGGATTTCAACTTTTTCAATTATGATAACAATAAAGAATTTATAGAATTATTATAATTTATAGGAGTGTAAAAAAAATGTATATTATACATCAGAATTGATATTGCAGTAGGCATCAGCGAGTTTAGTCAGCCAATGACTTGTAAAAGGAAATATATAGCGACTAGGAAGATGAGTAAGAGATAAAAGGAGGGAGATTTCTTGTCTCCACACATCACTCTTAACCGCCTGGCTGACAAAAAGCATCTTAAACTACTGATGACTATTGATCAATTCAACTTTAAAAATAAATTCACTTTTATTTTAAAAATTTCATTTTGAAAATTTGTACTTTTACTTTGCAAACTTTTTTGTAGAATTTCTACAACTTGCTGGTAAAACAGAGGTTTGCACTTGGCCCTGACTTTGACTGTTTGTGGCTAATTTTATCCTCTGTATTATAAACACGTAGCAGAATGACCCGCAAAATTAATATCCGTATTAGATCACAGGATCTTGTTTTACATTATTTTTAATTCAAAACTTAATTGAGTAATTTAATATAAAATTAAGTCCACGAGTATTTTGTAACTATTAATATTTAAATTTAACGATGTAATTTATACAAAGACGTTTAATTATAAAATCTAAGCAAATATGAAACGACTTTTCAGCAGTGAAATCTCTCAAGAATATGAAAGTACAAATAAACTATTTTTAAAAAGGAGAAAGGCTCCCACGTTGCTACATTTTGACTTGATAGATGAGAACCAGATAGTAGATGAAAATGACAATAGTCTCTTCTCTTTGAAACTAAAACACATTTCTGAGAAGACTTAAGGTACATACAATGTTTTGAATTTGTCATTGAATCCATTGAAATGTTCTCGTTTGTTCGCGGAAGCTTTTTACTCAAATCTTTGAAATTCAGATTACCCAAAGACGAATAGAGATTTCCGACTGTTCTCTAGGCACATCACGCACTCTGACGTTCAGTGGTATAGAAACCACAGATAGATCACGTGTAACATGGACAATGAAGAGAATCCTTATCAAATTTAATTTTTATGTTAATTTAAAAAAAGTCCATTTACTAAATTGAATTATCATCGTGCGCGGATTTCTATTAATATCTCAATTTACATTTTAAGATCCTTACATTCTAACATTTTCTTTCATACTTTCTTATTTCCATCTTCATTAGAGAAAAATGAAGAGTGAAATCGAATTTATATTTAAAACGATTTGTTGTGGTTTATTGAAAAATGAAAGTGTAGTGAAAATGCTGAAGCAAGAGGGCAATAAAAAAGAGATAATTTCGATGTAAAAAGGTGTAGGAACTATGCGGTCATTGGAAGTTTGGCGAGTGAGACTTTCTTCATTTACATACCTATTATGTAAACCTTCAACCCAAAATATCCATCGACTAAAAGCACGATTTTACAGTTAGAGGCTGTGTTTCATGATCCAGGTGAGCGGATTTTAAACACGGGATTTCCCAATACTTCCTCTCTGACAAAAGTGGGAAAAATAAAGAAAAGAAAAGAAATTAAAAAAAAAACTTGAATGCACTCCGTTGGGGAAGAGAAAATAAGAAGTCTGCGAGAGTAGTTCGCTCTTTGATAATAAAAGGGTCTTTAAAAAACACTAAAGGACTTTTTTGGTGATTGATTGGAAAGGTAACAATCAGACACGAACCGCTCGGTTGCGGAGTCGCGTCTCAACTGACTTTTCTGAGCTAGACCACGTTTCAAGTTAGTCTCTTGATCCCACTGCGAAAGGCCGATCATCAAGGTCCGGAAGAGTTCGGTCTTTCACGTCTGCCATCAGATTTTTGTATATTGATGAAATTAGGGCATTGATGAATTTCTCGTACCTTCCTCAATCTCACCTAAAAAGAGAAGAAAGCAGTATTAATAAATAAATCTTAAACGAACGATATAAATCAAAGTGGCTCTAATTTGAAAAAAGAGAGCAAAAGTTGGGAGTCTCCATTTCTTTATGAGTTTCTATCAATTTTTATAAATTTTTAAGTAGATTGTATTTTTATAAATTAAATTGGTTTTAAATTTCAAACGAAAATCAATTGACCGATTATTGATTTTTCAATAGCTAAAAATTTGTGCTAGAATAATATTTCAAGCCCAATTCAAATTTAGAAAAATATTTCAATTTCTTATACTCTGCATTAAATTAAGTACATATTCTTATTTAATATTTAAGGGCTTCTTGATGGCAGAAACAAGATCATTCTACAGGTTTTCTTTACTCGATTAAACTTTCATCTGACATAACACTTCTCGTCCTTACGAAATATTATCTCGTTATGTATATAAGATTTCGAAGTCAGTGAAAACACATCCATTCTATATTTAACGCATTCCTCGGAACATTTGCTAAAAAGCCCACATTTATCTAAAAATCTAAGAAGTACTTTCATAAATGATGAAAAATATAAACAATAGCGTCATTTTCTTTGGGGAAGTTTTGATTTGTTATTTTCATGATATCATCAGGGAAACCCGAAAAGATTACAAACTAGAGCAAATAAAAATCTTGAACAATATTCAATGGAAGAATGTATTTTTATCAAAAAATTTTTTTTTAAAACTTCTGTAAATTATTAAAAGTGAGTCTAATTTATACTGTAAAACTATAAAACTGTTTTTACTTGTAAAATAAATACAGGAAAAAATGTTTAAAAGATGGTGTTTAAAGTAAATTTTTATTCAAAGTTATAGTAATTAGAAGTTAGAAATAAAACTATTTAAATATTACGAGTGTTTATATTGCGATAATATTATTGATTCGGCCATGATAAAAGTAGGCAAATTGGAAGAAGACGAGAGTAGTGAACCATAATGATGAGTGAGAGCAGTAACCTTGAGGATATTGACTTACTTATTTATTTGATCATGTCAAAGCAATTTTTAAATTAGATAAGGAGTAATTTAAGCTATTACTGTAAATTAAAATGTTAACGTATTTGAAGAGCTTTGACGGGAACTGTGTCAAACAATAAATTAAAAGATTTTATCTAGGACAAAAAATCGTTTGCGAGATGGGTAACGCAAATTTAATTTTTCTTCGAAATGTAGAATGTGTGCTATTTACTTGATCAAACTTCTTAATAGAGGAAAAGACTGAGATTCACGAATTATAAAAAGAAAGCAGAAATTCATAATAGATTTTTTTTAGTAAATCCTAGACCTGGTTTCAAGATTCTTAAACTGCTCTGTCATTCTACTAAACGAAATTTATTCCTAATTTATTAAATTGTAAATTATAAAGTCCAGAGTTCAAATTGAACATCTAAAAATAAAGGCCAAAACCTCGTATTCTGCTAAATAATTCAGTAAAAATAATTTGATGTTTAAAATTAATAATAATCTTTAAGTAGAACGAACGGGATTACTACTAATGAGAATTCTTTCATCTTGGGTGAAATGAAATTTGTCCATGAACCTTGAGAGTGAAAGTAAAGACCGGAACAAGCTCTACAGGTGGTATCAAAGTGAATCTACAAAAATAATCTTAATTCATTTGATATTAAAAATCTTTTTATCTCATTTTTTATTCTCGCATTTAAATCAATATCAAAATAAATTATTTATTGCACTACTAGGAATATTTTTTTATTACATCTATAAAGAAAAAATTCTTGAACTATAAATAGAATTTACTTTGTTCATAATTTATGAAAAATGAAATATTTATCAATGATAAACTTTAAAATCACTTGAAAAAAGATTGCTCAAAGCTTAAAAGAAAACGAAACTGGTGTAATATTCAGACGGAAAATTATATTTAAAAAATGTTTCACATCCTTATGTTAATTCTCTGAAGTTTCAAGTTCACCTTGAATCCCTTTTTTTACAACAATGCAAACAAAGAGCTAATGTCCGGACGTGTTTTACATACTCAATTTTATTTATAATATTTATGGAAAAGGTTTTTTAAATATTGTAAGGAGGGAGCTCCTTTTAAGTTTACTGAAAGCCCTCTGGCATATTTCAATTAAAAAAATATAATAATTTTTAACAGAAAGTTAGTATTTGATTTTACAACCTTAAGCCATTATACATTTTAAAAATTCTTATTTGAAAATTCTACTGACGTAATATTTTTTTACTAAAAATATAAAATATTATTTTGTATCCTACGTGCGGAAGTTCCATTGAAAAAATACTCTGGCGCAATGAATAAGCTGTGACAACAGGAACGTCACCTGCAGTCATTTGGATTTCTCTAAAGGAACGCAAGCAGAATACTTATTATGTTTACAAATGAATACGTCCAAAGAAGTGAAATGGAAATTGCATCAAGTTATATCGTTAGAAAAATAAAATATGTAAATTGATGAAAATTTAAGTACTTATATAGAATAATATATTGTTGAGTACAATGTTTGTTTTCTAATTATAGATTCATATTGTTGTATTCCAGATTTTTACACACCACTCAATATGCTGGTGGCTTTTACAAATTACTTTATCCAGTTAGAAGTTAGACGACCCTGGCCTCCTTCCCTTAACTTAAAGCTGAATGATTTAGTGGTTGTCATATCCGATTATTGTATTAATAAAACAACAAATCATGATTAGGATGAGAGTGACACGACCTTGGATCTCAACACCCTCTTCTTGCCCGTTGGATTCCACAATGAAAGCACGTATGTTTATTGTCCTGACAAGTGGAGAGTGTGCTAAAAACTTAATAGACACGAGCTAACTTTAATCACTTAAATTGGTTTCGTAAAAGCCAGGACATTTTGCGAGTTTCAAAGAAAAAAACAGGACACCAGAAGAGACAACGAAAAAACAGGACATGTCCTCGAAAATCAGGACGTTTAGTAACCCTATATTTAAATAAATAAAATTATTCCCTACACTTAGCTTTGACTGATGTTTTTCTTTTAAAGTTCAAATACTTGGAAGTTGCAATTTATTTATTTCCACATTGTGTCAAATATTTCAAACTTGCATCAGATTTGATGCAAGAAAACTCGATGTTAGAAACGTATACCAATTACGAAGCAAAATTTCGTAGAATTTCATGATAGATTTTTAGGTATCGTAATAGAGATGAATATATTATACAAAAGTCTATTTATGCGATTTGTGCTTTCCTCGTCAAAATTAACTTTTACTCGAACCAGATTGAAATGTAAATCAATCACATTGTTATCAAATCTTACTGAACCTTACTGATACGTTAGATTATATAATTGTATATCTTGTACGTAATTTTTGACCAAGTTAATATATAATCACAATTAAAAAATTAAATACAGGATTTGTATTAAAGAACATTATTGTACCACAAAAATTTAATTTAAAAAATAAACCACCATAAAGTGAAGAAAGAAACTTAGTTAATACATTTCCTATAATTAGAAGAAATCAATAAATTCTTTTGGCTTTCATTGCTTTCTTTCTCTTCAGTGTCTTTTTAGGGGGTTTTCAGAGATAACCTTAAAATTTTGGAGCAAATCATGATGCAATAACTCACCTTTTAATGTCCAGATTTGGGACTTAATCCTCACTAAAAATCGCGAAGCCTTCTCTGTGTTCAGGAAAATAATAATATACCTTATTTTAAGGATTATTACAAAATTTACATTCAAAAATTTCACAATGACCCTTTAGTATACATCACGTCACTGATGAAGATACGCGTTTATGTAATAAAACTCGATTTTCAGAACCCTTTCAATATTTGGTTCTAAACTCTATTTTTGATATTTTCTGCTGTCCCCGCACATAATTTATGTCAATTAAATACGTTTTTTAAATTGAAATTTGATTTTATGTATCTTTACAGCTAAACTCGTATCACACTTGTATTAGAACTGTAGCAGACGACAACTAAAAATGTCAAAAGATTGTTAGTTCAATCTCCCCCCAGTAGAGGCAGCACCTCTTGAACATTTAAAATTGCGCGAGATTTAAAAAATAGGTACAGAAATGACAAATATACTAACAATAAGGGAATTTCGAGGCAATGGGAAAGATAATTGTTTAAATTAATGCAAAATAAATAAACAAAGTTGCCTTTATATTGAAGCGTACGGTTTTTTTTTATTTTTAAGGGTCTAGTGGCGTAACTAAAAATTGGAGACCCCCCCGCAAACATTTTTAGGAGGCCCTTTTGAAAATAAAAAGAAACTAAAAAGGTTGAAATAGAAATAAAGAGTGAAATTTATGTTTTATTCTCTAAGAGGCCCCCCCCGCAATGCGGGGTTTCGCTACTACATAGTTACGCCACTGCCAGGGGCACCCTTTCCCTAGTCACGAATTATTGCTACATAAAATGGAATCAAACTGTTAGTAGCGCTAAAAAAATATCGCAAAAAATTTTTTACCAAGTAATTAAGAGCCACTTTAGTATATAATATATATTTATTTACTATATCAATAATTTGTTTCCCTATTTTAAACGCAATTTAAAATTTTCAGGAGGTGCTGCCTCTGTTGGGACGAAGCCTAACTAGATTGTCACATGCCCGGCATATACATATATCACATATATGTATTGTACATATATATATATATGTTTCACACTCCGGCGTTAATTTAAGTTGTTTTAAAAAATGCAACAAATTGTAATTAAACTCTTGAAAATGGGAACTAAACTAAGTCTCCTATTTTGAATCACGATTGCTTATCGATATAGGTAGAAAGGTGTTCTATCAAACGCGTTAAATCAGTTTTTTTCAATCATCACGCTGATCACGTTGTGGAAGTAACCTATAAAAATTGCTTTTGTTGCTTTTTCTTTTACAAAGTATTTAAAAACGGACTTAACATGTTATTAAGTGTCATTCAACTTTCGGCGAGATGTTTCCGAGGACTTAAAGTTGCACAAGTGACAAGTAGGAGTACTTACAATCAAATTCAGAAATACTCTAGGTTTACCAGTAGAAGACCTGTAGCGATCGTCAACGAGGATGAGCTTTTCGATGTCGAGGAAGCTGCTTATCCTATTAAGGATGAAAAACCGAGAAGGAGGAGTAGCAAATTTGACCGTAATAGAAAATTTCTAAAGAATGATCACGAAAACTTGTGAGTATAATTTTAATTATGTATTTTGATTATTATATGACGCAATTATAGATTTCTATTACCTACATTTTTGTATTATTTCGTAGAAACGATGAAGAGGAAAAAGAAGAAAACGAATTTGATTTTTCTGAAGAGAAACAAAGTCAAACTACTGCAAAACCTTCAACAAAAAGAAGTAAAGATTCACAATCAGACGTTGAACCTAAACACAAGAATGTCTCCACAAAATTGTACGACAATGAGAAACTTTTGTCGTGAGTATAAATCTTTATTTTCAAATAGTAGCAACTATAATCTGCGCGCGATTAATTTCTTATTTTTTGCACTACGTTTGCTAAAAAGATTCAGGAGATTCTAAACAATTTCAAGTCAAAGGATTTTAAAATGTTTTAAGAGATTTCAAAAGTAATGTAAAATAATTCATAATTTTTAATCTTTGAAATATATAAACTTGTAATTCCTTCTCTAATTTCAGGAATCTCAATAAATCTCTTAAAATTCCTGTAAATCCAATGAAATTTCATAAATTCTCTTGAAGTTAAATACTTAAATTCTTAAGATTTTATAAAATCCCGATAATATTAAAATGATATGTATTTATTTTTCAGAAATATGATGCTGGAAATAAAGTCCAGAAAAAAGAGAAAGAGTCACAACAAAATTGTTTTGGAAGGTACACGTCTTATTGCAGATGCAATTCAGGCTGGAGAAATTCCGGAAATGATAATTTACAGTAACGCTGCTGAGTTAAAGAAATTATCTTTCTCTAACGACAATACAAAAGTGTATAAAGTGCCATACCGGTCAATTCAACTGTGGTCTAGTCTTACAACTCCTCCAGGAATAATGGGTAAAAATTGAAAATATTTAAACATTTTGAAAGTTTTAATTACTAAAAGTTTGTTTCATTTTTCATTATTACATGGTTTAAGGTGTTTTTAAGACCCCAAGAGTTGAAAATTACGTGCCTCTGGATGCACTTCCCATCACTATAATATGTGATAACGTTAGAGATCCAGGAAATATGGGATCTATCCTTAGAGCTGCAGCTGGAGTTGGTTGCGATAAAGTTATTCTGACAAAAGGTTATAAAACGAACTTTAATCATTTTTAAAAGTTGAAAAATACTCCGAAATAATTATTGAAACTTATAATATAATATTTTTTCTAGGCTGTGTCGATCTCTGGGAATCAAAAGTGCTGAGAAGCGCAGCAGGTGCTCATTTTCGTTTGCCAATTTACGCTTTCAAAGAATGGGATGAAATCAAGTCATTAGTCAGCAACAAAGCGCAAATAATTGTCGCTGATAATAAAAGCGCAGCACAGGAATTGTTAGAAAATGAAAACGAGTCTGAAGAGACTGAACAAATTTCAAATATCGAGCAAGAAAATATCGAAGAAGATGGAAAGTCCTACAGTAATCACAACGACTACAAAAACATAGACTCCAGTGATGAACTTCCTGTCGTTCCCTATTTCTCTATGGATTACACGCAAAGCGAAACTGTAATCATTATCGGTGGAGAGACTGAAGGTTTGAGTGAAGAATCTTTTCGCTTGGTTGATAATTCTCAAGGAGTTCGTGTTAATGTACCTTTGAATAATAAGGTCGAGAGTTTAAACAGTGCAATGGCTTTGGGAGTCATCGCATTTGAAATCAAGAGACAGTTTTTGATTGCAGCGAATAAGGTTAAATAAAGATTTTATTACAAATAGATTTAGTTTGACTATTTTTTTCGATTTCCGTCTCAGTAAATAGATAATTCATAAGCTATGAAAAATGCTAAATTTGATTTTAAAGTCTAATTTCTAAATAAAATTGTCTATTAGAAGCAGGAGAGTGACACTACGAGTTAAAAATGGTCCATTGTGTTCAAAACGTGGCACTTGAAAATGTGGCGGTGCTAATAGAATCTTTATTCCACAAAACTATGCAATCCAATGCAATGATAGGAAAAGTGCACAAAAATTACAAAATAAATATGAACAACCGCTTAAAATCATTTTTATTCACAGTGTTAAGTCAGGTAGTAAAGAAGACTTATGTACTTCCCTACTTATTACTTTAATATTGGAAAAAGGGTCGTATTTGAAATAATTGAAAAAACAAAAATTGCATGGATATTCGAAATTTATACAACATAAGAAAAAAATAAATAACAAAATCACATATTAAGGAAAAAAAATTGCTGAAAATATAAATTACCGAATTATAAAATTGATGAATCATACAATTACAGCAATATAAGGTAAACTAATTATTAAAATTCCAAACATAATTAATTATTCATTTATTAGCTATTTATAAAATTATAAATAAATCTAACACTTTTATTATTTATGGCAAATTTAGGTTTCAAGCATTTATGGAAATTTAACAATTAATTTATTTTATAAGTCGGTAAATTTTATAATTGATGAATTTATACTTTCGAAAATTTTTTTCGTTAATTTGTGATTTTATTATTTATTTTCTCGTTGTTTTGTGAAATATGACAGGCTATGAATCAAACAAATTCGGTTGTCGACGAGAATGGGGACCTTCCAATGAATGAAGGTGGAGTACATCGAAAAATGAACGTGGTAACCCCGTCATCAGGAAATGATGCTCTACCATCATACGTAAATGATCAGCAATTTCAAAGTACGTTTCAGAAATTTTGTTTGTTTCCTTTTTGTAATAACACAGATGATAATATTGTTTGTATGCATTTTTTGTATTATTTTACAGGGTTCCTGAATAAACTCTTAAGGAATCAGGAGGAGATGAAAAGAGAAATTCTCGAAATGAAGAGTGCCAGTAATCCCACAACCCAGAGGGTAAAATGGATCATAGACCTCTTCGCGGAACCGCTCTTAAAAAAGCTTCCTTTCAAAACAATTGCCGACGTAGATCTTTTCAATAATCGGCTGGCAGATAAAGAATTTCAAAAGATAGCGGTAGGTATATACAACTTAGGCCATTTAATAGATCAGCATAGAAATCGATTGCTCAATTAGTTTTAATTGCGGACTTTCTTTTCTCATTCTAATTGGGCTTTGCAAGTTCCCTCACTAAATTAGCAATCCATTTCTATAAGCCTATGACCCAATTTTGTATTCTCATAGTAAATTGTAATTTCATCTGTGTTAATATTTGTTATTTCTTATTATAGTATGAAGCATTTGACAGTATCGGTGGAAGGAATGTAAAGGATTCTGTTTACCGAATACTAAAGAAGATCGTTTCCAATGAACTAGCTATGAAATGCGTCTGGTGTAACCGGGATAAGAATAAAGTAGCCCTTAGCACGCGGCAGAATATTCCTCTAATGATATTAAGTGAGTTCTAATGTTTAAATCGTCGTAATGGGGCACAAGCCTACAATAATAATAAAAATTGGCATTTTTTAGGAATTTTGAGAAAACAGTATGGTAAAGAAATTCGTGAATGCGAACTAAAACCATATTACATACAGTGGCTGAAGAATGAAAAGAAGAATAGAAAAAGAGAGATCGCGTAAGTGTAAAGTGCAAAATAATTGTTTTATATTAAATATAGAAGTACATTTTTTGTAAATGTTATTTTTGTTACAGGAAAGCGGAGATTATGGGCTTAGAAGACCATAGGCTCAAAAATAATCTGGAAACAGATGATGATGAATGAATAAATGTACAAAATGAGTGAATGCACACAATGAAAATGAAAATGAGTACTAAAATATAATGTTTTTTTATGAATATTTTCTAATCGGTGTATTATATATTATACTAGCAGAAATTTACTCAGCATTGCTCGGGATTTTAAATTATTATCATTAATATTAAATTATTATCATTATCATTAATAATTATTATTTCTATTAGTCTACTGGAATATTTATGAACATTGTTTAATTAATTTTTAATTATTTCAGGGTGTTGAGTCAAGTTCTAACTTCAAAGTTGAATTTCCTCTATTACTCAAAAAATACAATAATTAACTATTTTTTCTCCCAATAGTGCAATTAACTTTTTAAATAAAAATATGTACGTATACAGCGCGAAAAAATTTATGATGAAATATTATAATATATAATATTTATATTCTAATATAATTAAGGATTTCGAATTCCCTGTTGTAAGGAAAAAGTATACAAACTTCTAAAAGAAATACGCATACAGAGGGAAAAATATTTAATTATATTATTTAATAATTAAAATGAGGAAATTGAATTTTGATATTAGCGCTTAGTTCTAATACCCTTAAAAAATGTCAGCTATTTCTCAAAATTATTATTGTTGTTCAAGTCGAATATTGTCATAATTAGTTAATTACTTATCAGTTATTTTTAAAAATTCGATTAGTTTCAAACACATTTTCTGCCAAAAATTCGTCGGACTGGTAATTTGTTCTTAAGTAACAATTTTTTTTGAAATTGTTTAAACACATTGAATTTTTACAAATAATTGACAATTAATTAACAAATATTAAAAATATTTAGCCAGAGCAACAGTAATAATTCTTATTAAAAATAATATGTACATTCTCTGATGAAAATGTAAAAAAAAGAATGATCAAAAACAAATTATTTAAAGAAATTCCATTTGTTTAAATAATTTAAAATTGATTAATCAATGATAATAAATATTTTCCCATTGGTCTCAAACTGAAATTCCAATTTTTTTTTACACTATTGAGCAGACCCCTGATGTAACACCCCTAATTAGAGCTACAAATTTTGAAATTGGCGGGCTTACATCTAGCGCCAAAAGCCCGGAACTAATTATTTGAATTTGTTTTGGAGTTTGCGCGATTTCCGGTTTCCATATGTTTATATCCCGGATCTTGAAACTTTTGGAGATTCTCATTTTTCGAGGACTTATTTTGGCAATTCTTGGGCATTTTGATGATAAATTGTTATTCTAATTTTTAATTCGTCATGTCGATAGAAAGAGGTGCATTTTTAGTCTTAGAAGGATGCGATCGTGCAGGAAAATCAACACAAGTAAAAATGCTCGTTCGTGCTTTGAACGATCTTTTTATTCCTACAGAAGCAATGTCTTTTCCAGGTAATTACAATCAAGTTTTACATTTTTTAATAGCTAAACCAATCTTCTTTCCCAAACATCATTAATTAACGAATTTCTTTTGAATTTAACACTAAAACCTGCAATTTTTTAGGATAAGTAACTTTTAGGTTATACCGCCCATCAGCTTATTATTATTTTTATTTTATAAAAAGTATTTAACAAAGAATTTTTATATAAAGCATTTCACAACGTAGATAAATTCATTTATTTTAATTCTCTAATATTTTTATTGCTTTACGATGTTAAAAACATTAGTTATCTATAAAAGCAATTTGCGTTAGAAAATAATATAAAAATGATATAAACTAATTCGGTTTTTATTTTTTTCAGACAGGACAACGGCGATAGGTTCGACGATCAATGAATATTTACTAAACAAAAAAGAATTAGAGCCAGGAGCGATTCACCAGCTTTTTTCGCAAAATCGTTGGGAACGTGCTAATGATATACTTAAAAATCTGAACTCTGGAAAAACTTTAATAGTAGACAGGTAAAAATTAATTATTTACTTGGCCTTATTGGTTGACAGCTGTGGAATAGTTTTTTAAAAACTGAATATTAAAAAAAAACAACTCTTAATTTATAAAATTGATTCACAGGTATGCTGCTTCCGGAGCAGCATATGCTGCTGCGAATACCGGGAAAGATCTGAATTCCTGTAAGGAACCAGACACAGGTCTCCCTCGTCCAGATCTTGTAGCTTACCTGCATGTTGACGAATCAAACCAAAGGCTTCGAAGTGATTGGGGTCAGGAAAGGTTCGAGAAACAAGAAATGCAACAAAAGGTAGCCATCAATTTTCAAATGCTTAAAGAGGACAATTGGGAAGTGATCAATGCTAATGCAGATATCGAGGAAGTCCATAAAAAGCTAATGGAAATTGTACTTAAAGTCATAGAACGAGTGAAACATACGCCAGTTGGAAAATTGTATGTGAAAGATTAGGGAATTCCTTTCGTTTTAGTTTTAAGGAATATCAGTTAGAATATCAGTTTTAGAGAAGTATATAAATTTAGCATGTTAATGCAGGGAATTAACTAAATTTAAATTTAGCATTTGCTATAAACTTTATCTATTTTAGTTTGATTATATTCGTATAATCCATTTTCGTGTAATATTAGAGTTAGATTAGTGATATCTAGGTATAAATTAAAAAATCGACGATATTAAGAACTTTGAATATAAGGTATTTTGTGAATAAACAAGAAAATAGTATAAAAGTTTGGTATTTTATTCTCGCAAGATTTTAATATAGGTAAATTAAGAATTAGACCAACTTTCAAGATAAAGTGCTGGAATCATTGATCCAATTTTTCGAAAATTTGAAGCATATATAGAAAAAATGTACATATTTTGAATATAATTTATTAAACTTTTAATTTTTTTTTAAACATTCAGAATGCTACAAATTAACTCCATTGAAATTTGCAACTCCATACACCTGAATTCTTGAAATTTCAAATGAAACTTTGAAATTATTTAAACATAATTGAATTAAAAATAAGTTTCCAAGCTAAAAAAATTTAGAAATGGCAGGATACATTGTAGAAAAATAATTTCAGCTCATTTATCATTCTTTTCATCATAGTGGATACAAATTTTGTACTACTGAGTAGGGATTCGTATTTTTGAAATGCTAAAAGTTTAAATCTTAAAATATTCATTATGCCTTTTGTTTCGCAGGGGAGTTTCAGTTTTCAGCACCGAGGAGGAAACGAGGGAGCTCCTATGTCACATACGTACATTCCTGTCTGTGTATGTTTGCAATGAAATTAACTCCTACTCGCGAGGAATAAATGGAATATGTATGCGTTTAGCATGACAAAAAAGCTGAGCGCGTATACGAAGCCTTGAAAATGCCGAGCCCCGCGTCCCACTCCACCAATCAGAGGCTAACTTACTCAAGTCTGAACACTCTGAAAGTCTGAACACACAGAAGAGAGAACAAAACGGAAGAACTTTCGCAGTCCTCGTCCCTAAATTGTTAGACAGTAAGAAAAAAAACTTATTTTAAAGTCCTTCCACAATCGGTAGTTTTCAGTTTGAATAATGATTTTCGAAGATTAGATTAACAGAAACCTAGACCTCAGATAAAGATAGAGATAAGAAGATGGAAAATTGTACTGAGATATAAGATGCCCATATTATCTCAAATCTAAACGTACCCAGATTAGATAGTATTTTATTATATCATGCTAAGAATTTTAGAGAATTTTTTAGATTTATGTATGTTTTTTTAGATAACATCATTTAAGATTTATATTTTTTGAATCAACAAAGAAATATTTTTACCTCGGTTTTAACACTTTCAAAGGGCTAAATTTTATTAGAATAATGATTAATTTAATAGTTCTAACACTTCTTTATTGAATATTTTCGAATCCTTGTTTATTCTACTTAAAGGAATTTCTTATAGATGAACTGTCTCTTCGATGGAGTTAATCGAAGTCAAAAATACAGGTTTTATAAATTTAGAAACTATCATACTGTCGAGCTTGAAGGAGATAGAAAGAAAAGACATTTCTGGTTGAGTCAGAAAGGAAACGTCGACAGATTTCGAGTCAGATAGGAGGATTTGGACATGGAGAATATTTTTTTCGGTCTTTCTACTTTGAAATGGTCACGGGATTTTAGAGTTTAGAGGAAGATGAAGGATACCATCTGTTTAAATCTTTAAATGGCCCACGCAAAGTAGAAAATGTGGCATTGAGGAGGCGGAGGCCTAGGTCCGAAGGTATGAACTCTGGGGGAACGAGAGCGTTTCCTCATCCCCTTGACAATGTAGCCACCAGAAAGAAAGAGCGAGTTGAGAGAAGAAAACGCGACGGTTATATCGATTCAGAAGACCGCGCCCTGCTTGGCCTTTTGCCTTTCAAGACCGTCGACCGTTCAACATACCAGACATCATACCTGATACGTGACCAAACACACAAAAAGGGCTATTATCCTATTCTACTAAAATCAACTTTTTTTATATTTAATATAAATTCAATATATATATATAATAAATAATATTAAAGGTGTTGGACCCATTCTCCATTTTACTCATCGAAAATTATAGATAAATATTTTTTCGTTCTGTAGCGCTAATCTTTTTTCAAATATAAAACTGCGTACAGAGCGAAAAAATATTTAATTTCGATACTTTTTCCGTAAAACGAAGAATTCAAAATCTAACTTCAAAATTCAATATTTTCATTTTACTTAAAAATATTTTAATTAGATATTTTCGCTTTGTATGCATAATTCTATTTAAGAGTTGATTAATGCTACAAAGGGAAAAAATTCCAAATTGAATATTTGTTGAGTAAAATGAAGAAATCGAACTTTTAGATTAGAACGTGGCTCCAACGCCCTTAATATTACAGATATAATTTCTAACTTGGAAAATTTTGAAAATAAAAGTGGCTTGGCCCACCCAGACTAATTTAAAAGTTTTGTTGTAGGAAAATATTCAAACCGTCACACGACTGTCGCCTCTGGACTTCGTTTTCGACAATCGTGATCGCATAATCTTGATCTCGGGGTTATATTTATACTTGGTGTGAGACTCTGAAGAACCTTTCGAACCCCAGGGGTTATCGTCGCCTTGGAATGGGGTGCCCCGGGTCGCTGCGAACAACCACGTAAACACCCTATCTCTCGACCTCGATGGAATTAAAGAAAAGATAACGAGCCACTGCTTTACGTAAATGGACTTTCACATATATAATTCTCGACTCTTCTCTATTCTTAACCCTTTGGCTTCTACCGTCACATACATGTAGCACATTCTGTATTCTGATCAAATTGAAAACGTGATTCCAGACACGTATTCAGTTTTAGAAAATTAATTTAAACATTTTTAAAATAGGTGTTGGAGCCAAGTTCCAATCTAAAAAGTTGATTTCTTCACTTTACTTATAAAATATTATAATTGGAATTTTTTCCGTCTGTAGAATTAATCAATTTTTAACTAGAATTATGTGTACAGAGCGAGAAAAAATCTAATTCAAATATTTAAGTAAAATAGAAAATATTGAATTTTGATGTTAGATTTTGAATTCTTCATTTTATGCAAAAAGTATCGAAATTAAATATTTTTGCGCTCTGTACGCAGTCTTATATTTGAAGAAAGATTAGTGCTACAGAGCAAAAAAATATTTATCAATCATTTTCGTTGAGTTAAATGAAGAATGGAATTTTGAGATTAACACTTGGCTCCAACGTCCTTAAACATTTTTATTTGAGAATTTTCAATGTATCAAGCTTAACTCCAAATGAAGTTTTCTCAGTTGAAAGCTTTTAAAATTTAAATAATCTAGAAGAAATTAAAAATATCTAGTCTGGAAGAAATCAATTTAATTTGATATTTTCTTATTTGAAAAAATAATATAGGAGCTTCTTCCCTTTTTACCGAATGTAGTTTTTAGTTATTTAAATATTACTTATTAAAAATAGAAATTTTATTATAGGAAACTTGGAGACTTTAATGATTGAACATTCTCGGTATTTCCACCATTTTCCTTATCTGAGGGGTGGTCCATGAAGGGATGCTGCGCTCTTGATTCCAGAGAACTCCACCTACATATTTTGTGATTTAATCTGAATGTGAGTAAAATGGCGATTTTTGTTGAAAAGGAAAACAATTTTTTTTTAATTAAAGGGGTAAATCTCTTCAAATTCTTTAAAATACTTTAAATCATTTTAAATTGCTTAAATTCCCTTGAAATTCCGAAAAATCTTGTAAAATCTCTTGAAATCTTTTGAAGTTTTTAAAAATCATTTACAATCTTTTAAAATCTTAAAAATTTTTTGAAATTCCTTAAAATCTATTACAAATTTCTTAAAATCTTCTGAGAATCCTAAAACTTTTTTGAATTCTTCAAAATCATTACAAATCTTTTGAAATCTTTTAAAGTCTCCCTGAAATTTCTTCAAATTTTTCGAAATCCTTGAAATATTTTAAAATTCATTTTAAATTGCTTACAATTCTTTGAAAACATTAAAATGTCTTCTAATCTTATAAAATCTTTCAAAAATCTCAAAACTTCTTTGAATTATTAAATAATTCCTTGAAATCACTATAAATCACTCAGAATATCTTGAAATCCTAGGAAAACCCTGAAACTTATTTCTCACCTATTTTTAATTTTAAAAAAACCACTATACTGATCATCCCTAACAGATTTTCTATAATATTACTTATAACTTAATTATAATTATTCTACATTAAAAATATTAAAATATTATCTCTCCTATAATATTTATATAATATTGGGATTTGGGAATTTTTAATTTTGATAAATTTACCTCTTCCCTATTGAATATTTTTTCTACTGAGAAATTCGAAAGTTTGTTTTTTGTTTCAGTACAATGCCAACTATTTCTTTAAAAAAAACTATTGAATTTGAATGAAATACAAAAAGTGAATATGCAGATGGTTCGAGAGTGAAAAATTTATGTAAATTATGCTTGAAAATTAGCATTTCCGAAAATTTGAAAGAGCTAGCCCATTGATTCATTGAATTTAGAGCCATTTACACAAGTATAGGCAGAGCTGCACTTCGGCGGAAGCAAGTGGCGCGTTGTCAATGAATATGTAGTTGGCCCTCGACCTTTCGCGAACATACATATTCACGTTTTCGGATGTATGAATGTACATATATATCTACGGGGTGTCTCATTTTACGCTAAGAAATGCGGAGGACTCTATGTATAATTAATTTTGGGCGACGACTAAACAAGCTGAATGACTTTCACTATTCAATGACAGTCTTAACTAGTGGATCGACGACTATTTTTGAATTTTAAATTCATGACTGAGTTTCTGTTTCAAGATATGGTGAACGCCTGAAATACAAATAAAATTCAATTTTAAACAAAGACCTCGCTATGTGAATTGAATAGAAGCTTTCAGCCTCAATTATTTCCTTTTTTTTTAATTTCCTAGAAGAGATAGAATAATTTTCATTAATTAAAAGTTCCAATTACATAAAGTGCTTTATTTAATTTGTTTTGTGCTTATTTACTTACTTTTTTATTTTTCTTTGTATTAATTAATTTAATTACATATATATAATATCAGAGTTACTTTTTACTTGTTATTTTCTAAAGAAACTGAAACTTTTTCAGAAAATCGTACGAGATCACTTGAGGATATTTTCATCGCCTTTGAATTACACTCTTGCTATATTGAATGCTTCTAAAATTAAGTTTTCAATCCTCAATGTTTTCAAATTAAAAGTGGTGTGCCAGCTACATTTTTTCATCTGAATGTTTCGGATTGAAATTCATTCCGAACCAATCCGAATTATAATTATACTGTAATTAATTACAGTATTAATTAATTATATAGATTCGGAATGAATTTCAATCCAAATCCTTCGCTAGGGAGTTTTTGCAGATTATCCAATTAATTTTATTGATAATTCAACAATAATATTTTATATTATTGCTAAATATTTCGCGAATTAACAAAACTTACATTTAAAGAGAAAAGAAATTAAATTTTGAGAGAATCACCCTGTATAAAATTATCTGTATTGAATGTCGGTGTGAGTGCATATATTTTGATGGACATATACAATCCACATATACATTCTTATGTGTATGTATTGTAATAGTCCTCCCTCGATTAACCTTTGCTTCCTGCTGCAAGACTGCAACATCTCCAATGGTTGCAGGCCTCCCTGCTTACGTAAACTTTTTTCCATCTTGCCTATTTATGTAATTTTTCATGAACACCTCGTCCACATTACTTTTTCATATTGCATACTCATAAAATCAACAACAAGATTTATTCAGTTACCTTCAACACAATACATAAAAATATGTCTTGCATCATTTTTTTCCTTCATATAAATAACTTTTCATTTTCTTAAATTTGTTTTACGTTTTCTATCATTTTAATTTCATTCAATTTATTAGTTAATTTTAATTTTAATTTAAGGGCGTTGGACCCAACTGTTAAGCTCAAAATTCTATTCTCCATTTTACTCAACGAAAATTATAGATAAATATTTTTTCGCTCTGTAGCGCTAATCTGTTTTCGAATATAAGACTGCATACAGAGCGAAAAAATATTTAATTGCGATATTTTTTGCATAAAACGAGGAATTCAAAATTTGACTTCAAAATTTAATATTTTTAATTTACTTGAAAAATATTTGAATTAGATATTTTTTCGCTCTGTACGCATAATTATAGTTACAAATTAATTAATGCTACACAGGGAAAAAAATTCCAAATTTAATAATTGTTGAATAAAATGAGGAAATCGAATTTTTAGATTAGAATTTGGCTCCAACACCCTTAATGGTTAAATTAAATTTAAATTTAATTTAATAGTTAATTTTAATTTTAATTTAATTTTAATTTAATAATTTTTTAATAATTCATAAGAGTTCATTGAATACAATGTGATAAAAAGTATATAATATTTTTTAGATGGGACACTATTGCGCCAAGCCTAGGGAAAAACGTTTGCCAATACTTAATTAAAATCAATTCATTTTTTATCCAGTTAGATTTAATAAATTCATTTATTTATTTTTGTTATTTTGGGTAATTAAATATATCCTCTCCTATTAAATCGAGAGACATTTTTCACGTATTTGAGTGTCAAGCGGTATATAATTTATTATTCAGGATTTCTGAAGATTTCAAGAGATTTTAGATTTTAAGTCATTTTAAGGAATGTACACCCAGAAAAAAAGTTTGGTGGAATCAAATAAACGTATATTTGCCTCAGAGCCAAATAAAAAATATCTTTCAATTAAATAAAATTTATTTGATTCATAGATATTTTTTCTTTGATTTTTTGATCCAAAGAAATTTTCTTTTTAATTCAAAGATATTTTTTATTTGGCTGTGAGGCAAATATACGTTTTTTTGATTCAAACAAAATTTTTTTCTAGGTGTAACGATATTTTATGTTTTAAGAGTAATTTGAAGTGATTTTACAATTTTATATGGGATGTTATTATTATTATTATTATTATTAAGTCAGGACATAAAAAAATGAAGATTCCTTGTATCGAGACGAATAGACCGCCCTAAAAATAAATAAATTAATTAATACAATTTCTCTTGACACAAATAATTATATTAATGACGAACTTAATAATAGAAGCTAGTAATTATTATTACTTATTAGGTAATGTTAAAATATTGATAAAGTATTTAACGCAATTTATTTCGGTTTCTGAATTAAGAATAGAATTTATTATAAAGTAAACAGTAATTAAGATGAATGATAATAATTATTATGAAAATATTGAAGAGTGGATATTTTTAATAACGAAGTGATATGCCCTGATAAAGCGTTACGTCGTCTAGAGGGGTCAGTGTCACGTCGTGAACACGCAGAGTTCGTTGACTGTGCAAGTCGTGCCAACCTCGGACCGGTTGGTCCACCCTTTCGTCTTACCCTTCGTATAGTTTCTCTCGTCCATTCCTTTCCTCGTCTTTCTCGTTTCTTCTCTTCAATTCTCTCCCCTTTTCCGTCCATCGACTTCCCTCTTCTTTTTTAATTTTTATACTTTCTTTTCTACTCCTTTTTATCTTCTTTTCCTTCTTCATCATAATTCTCTTCTTCTTTTCCTTCTTATTCATAATTTTCTTTTTCTTTTCCTTCTTACTCATCTTTATCTTCTTTATTCTCTTTTCCTCGTTTTCCCTTCCTTATTAATTGCACTATTTTCTTTCCTTCACTTTTTCAATCTTATTTTTCTCCATTTTTTACTTTATTCTAGCTTTTTTTCTCCTTTTTATTTTCTTGTGTCTTCTTATCTCTTCTTATCCTTTTTATTCTGATAGTGCACATAAAAAATTCCAGAATCTCTTTATAGAGGATATGAAAAATATATTTCATCGATTATAAAATTCGATTTTTAAGAATAAATCCCGTCTTGGTAATTTTTAAACAAAATAATTTTATTGAAAATAAAGTATAATGCTAAGGGAAATCTTTATTCTTATAAATTCGATTTTATAGAAAAGTAACATTACTCTAGGGCTGACAATAAGTATTTTCCAGTAGAACAATGCGGCGTGTGGTCAGACAATACGGTAATTTGTTCGATCTTGATGAATTCTCTCTTTATTAATTATTTCTAATAATAAATTACGATAAATTATGGATTATTATTTATATTAAATAAACTTGACATGTCAAGATATTAATAAATTATTAATTTCCTGCCAAATCAACAATAAGAATGAGAAAGTAACGTCTTTCAAAATGAAGAAATATTGCTATTGCTTTTTTTGTATTTTTTTCTAAAATAAAAAGATAAGTGAGTTCTCCAAACTTTTAAACTATAATTACTAAAAAGTAGTGGCTCTAGAGTCTAAAATATTGCTTGTTGAATATGTATTAGATTTTACCGTCTTCAGATTTGAAGAAGTAATAATATTCTACGAAGAACGAGGAACGAGCTGAAAATAACAAACTATAAAAGCGTCAATTTTGAAACTTTATTGTTTCAGAAAATATAACTTTTAAAGCAAATAGGAAGATTTATTTTCCAAGATTATTTCAAGAAATGCAGAACAAGATACAAATTTCTTGATGAATTTTATCAGGATGATTAAATAATTTTGTTTAAAGGAATACAAATTTGTATTTTATTTTCTTAAGTCTTTTTTATCTCAACTCGCTTCTATAATTAATTATACAAGGAATTACAAGGAATTATTATTTTTAAATTATTGTGGATAATAATAAAATCCTATGAAACCTTATAAAATCTTTAAATTTCATAAAATCACATATATTATTCCTAAAAATTGCCTAAAATCCCATGAAATATAATTAAATCGGATTCAATCGGCTAGAAATCTTCTGATTTTCAGTGACTCTTTTTTCACGATTTTAATCAGTGAAAATTCACTGAGGATCAGTCATAATCAAAAGTCACTGAAATTTTCAGTAATCGTCACTAAACTACTTAAAATTTCAGTGACTTTTCACTGATTTCCAGTAGATTTTTCACTAATTAAAATCGTGAGAAAAGAGTCACTGAAAATCAGTGGAATTTGACCCTCTTCGGATTAAATCAGATCGAAAATGTTTCGGATAAAAATTCCGGACTGAAATGCGAATTGTTTCTATTGGAATTTCGTAACTCTGATGATTGAAATAATCGTAATTTGAGAATGTAAATGAAATGACTAAGAAAAAAATTGAGAAGCAATCGATGATGCAAGAAGATGAACTATAAATACTCAAGGAGGAGCTTTGCCTTTGGTTCTTGGATGATGTGGACTTTGTGGGTCTTATCGAGGATCTTGGTAGCAACTGAGGTTGGAGATTGTATCTCACGTCTCGAGACATTGATTTTCCATAAATACAAATGCAATGCTAATTAGCTGTCGCTGGCGACGCGTAGGTATATATTATTATTCGAAGCTGAACACGATGATCCATCACTCCACTGCATACTCACATACGTTACAATGCGACAAATTATTCTCGTCTATTTTATTGCTTAACTGCACCAAAATGACAACAATATTCATTATTAATTATTTCATTCCATTGGTATAATACCAATTACATATAGATATATCTTCACGCTTTTATAGACATTAATACTTCAGAAATGTATATGTATAAAAAAAAAGATACGATAATAAACATTTAAGTGTTGGATCTAAATTTATAATCAAGCAGAAAATCAATAGAGTAATTGACTAATCGGAAAATCAAATTGAGACTGACGTCTGATATAAAAAGACTGTATATAATCTAATCTGAAAGAAAAAAGAAATTTATAGTTGCGCCTGGAATAAAAAGACGTTTTTTATTATGATAATATAATTTATTACTTAGAAAAGAAAAGATACAAAGTTTTCCATATTTTTGAGTATTGGTTCTGAAGAAAGTTTCGTGAATAATAAATAATTACGCATTTTCCTTCGGTATGAAGCTCTACGCATCCAGGATTTACTGAATGTCATTTTATCGACGACGCCGGTGTGCATACAAGTTCTCGACTTATGTCTCGAATAGGGACCTGCAACACTTCTCTTACATTATGGAATTTTTCCGAAGGTTGCAGACACGACGTCATGAATTTTCTTACACATGTCTCCAATGTTTTCCTATAAAAAAAAAACCTATTTTCGAATTTGTACAAATTTTCTTAAGCCCGAAATCTCTTCAAGTACAAAAAAAACATGTAAATATAAAAAAAAGATCGAATAATCCGCGAAATTACAGAATTATTGTCGCGGAAATTGTTGTACTAAATTGTTGTTTTGCTCTTCTGACAGTAATGTCAAAAATTAGCATAAATTCATAATAAAAAGAAAGTATCAAGCTTTTTTCATCCTCTGATTCGCCGCATGTTGCAGCTATCAATTTTAAATCTTTTGCTCTTCTTTTGAGTCCCTTTGAAACTTCTTTTGGGATCCCAAGCCAGGACGGGATCGAAGTAAGGTCCTGTTTTCAAGTTCGTTAACCTTTATACGATATCGAAACCGCATGGAGGTCACTCGGCAAGATACCTAACAAGCGTCTCGATCGAAGAACGAAGACCGAGAAGAAGAAAAAAGGGGTGGACACCTCGTTTTTAAAAGAGCAATAGGAAAATGATCGTGATTGATGAAATTTCAAAACTGAGAGGAAGGGAGAATATTTTTTCACGAAAAAAAATAAAATATATATTTTCATCGAGAAGTTTACATTAAAAACATGTAATGCTTCAATGCTTAATGCTTTCTTTAAAAATGTTCATAAAATCCGAAATATTTCAGTTTAATTGTCTGTTCAATTAACTTTACTGTACAGATATATTCACAGTCAATTAAATTAATTTTTTTATTTAAAAAAATAAATTAATTATTTATAATAAATTATTTCTTAAGTAATAAATTGTAAATTTATTTAAGAAAATAAAAATTTTTCTATTATTAATAATAAAAATTATGAGTTATAATTTTAATATTTTTATTTTTCATATATTAATTATTTTAAAATTAATAATTGGAATAAATTCAATTTCATTATTTTATATTTGATTAAGAATTGAAATTAATATAATATCTTTTATTCCAATAATTTTGTATTATAATAATTACAATTTTTGTTCAATAAAGTTATTTTTAATATTGAATTTATATTATTTAAGTATTATAACATTTTTATTTTATATATATAACATTTTAGACCAATATGATTAATGTCAATTCAAAAGATTTTACCATTTTATGTATTACTTAATATTTACTTATTTAGTAATGGATTTATTAATTTTGAATTGAATTTATTATTGGATAATTTTTGTTTAATTTTTATTTTTATAAGGTTAAATATTATAATGTTACGTTATTCAAATAATTCAATTAAAATATTTATATGTTTATCGTCAATTAATCATATAAGATGAATAATTTTGTTAATTTTTATTGATTTTGATGTATGAATATATTATTATATATTTGATGTACAAATTTTAATGAATTTAATTATAATTTTTGATAAACATAATATTTTTACTTTTAATCATATATATATAATTAAAAGAAAGGTTTTTAAGTATTTTGTTTTTTTTAGTGTTAACATTGATAATATTACCACCATTAATTAGTTTTTTTTTAAATATTTTCAATTGAATTATTTTTTGAATATAAATTTTATTTTATTACTTATTTATTATTAAATAATGTAATTTTGTATAATAATAATATTAATATTATTCAATATAAAAAGAAATATGGAATTATTTTTTTCTATATAAATTTATTAATAAGATGACTTTATTGAATAATAAATATATTATATTTGAGTGTAAAATGCACTAAAATTTTTGAAATTTTAAGTAATAATTTAATTAAGTATAGTATAATATTTAAGTATAGTGCACAGTCATAAAGAACGTGAACATGAAGGTGTATGATTATTATTTATTATTTTTTATAGTAAAAACTGCATTTTACTGATATTGTAATGAAAACATGCCATTTTTCCTGAAATTTTGAAAAAATATAATTTTAAATCATTTTTTCTTGAATAATAAAAGTTTTTGTTGATTATACATAAGCTTTTACTGTAGTAAGCTAACACCCTCTCAGGGTGCGGCTCAATCAATTACTACGACCAGGGTGCGGTCGTCCAGGAGTTCTTTGCCTCGTCTGGCATGGCAACAGCCCCCTGGACGTCTGACCCCCAACCCCCTTTTTGATGTATATACTATACATAATATACATTGTACTATATATAAACATATATACATATTATATACACATATATATGTACTACTTCCACCTATACCATGAGGTAAACAAATTGTAAAGGATCTCACCCTGTCGTTGCTGTCAACATCCGTCTTCGTTCTTTATGTGTGTTTCATTTTCCTCAGTCAGTCCCTTTAATTTTTTCCAACATTATAACGTATTTTTAATTCATTAAGTACATTATTTTTATTAAACGCCTCATATTCACGATTTGGATTTAAAAATTAATATATCTATGTCTATATATTATAATTCTAAATATCGGGTGTATGGGTGTGTGTGTGTGTGTATTAAGAAAAGGCTTCCACACCCTTTAACGTATCATTTATGGTGATATATTTATTTATTAAAAATTCTTAATGACCTTAATATATTTTGAAATTAATGAAATTCGTTGAAAATCTATGAAATTCTTTGAAATTATTAAAAATGCCCTGAAAACTTTATAAAAGCTCTTGAATTTCTTTAAAATCATTCAAAATCTCTTGAAATCTCTTATAAAATCCATTGAAATTGTTTAAAATATTGGAATGCAACAAAAACAATAACAAATGTCTTAAGGTCTTTTTAAATTTTTTCAATACCATCCAATCCCTATAGTAATTTTTTTAAATCAACAAAAAATAACTTGAAATTCTTTGAAATTTCTTAAACTCTTTTAAAATGCCTTAAAATTTTTGTTTAATTAATTAAAACGTCTTAGAATATTTTTAAATCCTTGGAAATCCCTTAAAATCCTTTTGAATTCCTTAAAACCACTTGATATTTCCAGAGATTTAACGATATTTCATAGCATATTAAGTTATTTTAATGATTTTAAAGTATTTACGAGATTTCATTAGATTTTCAGGAATTTCAAGGAATTTTAAGAGTTATAACTATAGGTTGTGGAGTTTTAAGGAATTTTATGGAAAACAAGGAAAATCAAAGATTTTATGGGATTTTGACATTTATGAACATTTATTTCCAGAAATTTGAAAGGATTTTAATTATGTGAAATTCTTAGGAATTACAAGGAATTTAATAATAAGATTTCATGGAATTTTAAGTAATTTTAAGAAATTTAAAATAATTTCCAAATATTTAACGATATTTCATAGGATATTAAGTTATTTTAATAATTATAAGGAATTTATGAGATTGCATTGGATTTTCAGGAATTTCAAGGAATTTCAAGTAATTTCATGAGATTTGATGATATTTTGGGAGATTCTAAGTAATTTTAATCGACTTTAAGATATTTTATGAGATATTAAGTGACTTTATAGACTTTTGTTTTAAAGACATTTCGTTTCCAAAATATTTGAAGTTTTTGGTGAGATTATATTGGATTTTCCAAAATTGGAAAGAATTTAACGAAATTCCATGGAATTTTGATTATTTTGAGAAGATATAATAAGGCTTCATGGAATTTTAAGGAATTTTATGAACATTTATTTCCAGAAATTTTAAAGAATTTTGATTATATTGAATTCTTAGGAATTTCAAGGAATTTCATAATAAGATTTCATGGAATTTTAAGTAATTTTAAGAAATTTAAAATAATTTCCAGAGATTTAACGATATTTCATACCATATTAAGTTATTTTTATGATTTTAAGACATTTATGAGAATTCATTGGATTTTCAGGAATTTCAAGGAATTTTAAGTAATTTTATGATATTTTGGAAGATTCTAAGTAATTTTAATCGACTTTAAGATATTTTATGAGATATTAAGTCATTTTATAGACTTTTATTTTAAAGACATTTCATTTCCAGAATATTTGAAGTTTTTGGTGAGATTATATTGGATTTTCAGGAATTTCAAGGGATTTCATAAGATTTTATCGGATTTTAAGTAATTTTATGGGATTTTATGATATTTTTAGAGATTCTAAGTAATTTTAATCAACTTCAAGATATTTTATTTTCAGACATTTTTAATTTTTTTGTGAGATTATATGGGATTTTAAAGAATTTGAAATTGATTAAAACTTTTGGAATCCAACAAAAACAATAAAAAAACGTCTTAAGGTCCTTTTAAATTTTAGTAAATCCTGTCAAATCCCTATCAATTTTTTTAAATTAACAAAAATACCTTAAAATTCTTTGAAATTTCTTAAACTGATTTAAAATGCTTTAAAATTGTTGCTTAATTAATTAAAACGTCTTAGAATACTTTTAAATCCTTGAAAATTCCTTAAAATCCCTTTGAATTCCTTAAAATCACTTGATATATCATGAAATCTCTTTAAATTCATTAATTCCCTTAAAATGTCTTAAAATCTCTTGAAAATCTCTAAATCGGCAATTTTATAATACCGGGACTTATTTTTCGATAATTATTTATTCAGGAATTTTATTTTTCAGAAATTTTAATTCGTCTCCTTCAGAATTAAATTGTAAATTAAATTACACTTAAAATTGTAATTCTCAAATAGATTTTTTAAAGATTTTTGAAGATTGATGTACTGGTACCTCAAAGTAAAGAATTTTTTAAAAATTTCACCAATTAAAAGATTCTTTCCACAAGTGTTGATCAATTATCTTATAGTGCTATAATCGCTTTTTTTCACACAAGCAGGGATGCTCGATGCGACTTGATTTACACGAAACAAGTGTCACTCGATTATATTTAGAATCGTCGGCCTCGTGGCGGAGCAACTCGACGCCAAAGAGAAGAACGGAAATACGCCATTATTCTTCTTACTTCATTCTTTTTCATAAATAACATTACTAACATTCCAACGACACTGGGAGCTTTCATCTTTTTCCTCGCAGGCATTAATCGAAAAGTGTGGGTGGATTGTAAATTATTATAACTCTGAATGAACAATTTTTGTGAAAACTCAAAACCAGAAACATTACACCTTACACCGATAATTATTATCTGAAATCAAGATATCTTGTGTTTTGTGTTGTGTAACATAAATGCACATATTGTGAATGGATGCAAATATTAAGTGTAACAAGTCGGATGCTGAAAGATCAGCATTTCAGTTATGTAGGTAACAACCTGTGGAGAGAGGCACTTATTCCATTTTACGACTTGAACGAATTTCAACTCTTTCGGATATGAAAGAGAAGTAGAACCGAAGTGATCCTAGAAAATTATTCAAATTTACAAAATATACCATTTTAGAATATAATAGGCCTATATCATTTTCAAAAATATTTCCTTATACCAGAATTATGTATATTCTTGTACAATTTTCAAAACATGTACATTTTAAAAGGATTTTTTATAGAATTTCTAAGTGATTTATCAGGATTTTAAGGAATTTTAGGAGATATTTCGCGGAATTTTAAAGGAATTCATAAGATTTTAAAAGATTTTTAAGAACTCTAAGGAATTTAAAGAGATTCTGAGAATTTTAAAGGATTTTCAAAGATTTTAAATGTTGTCATGAATTCCTTTAAAATTCCGCGAAAAAATTTCTTACATTCTCATCAGAGAAGATAATAAAATTTTACCCCTCCCTCCCAATTCCTGTCAAAATGAACTTTGTCGATATTCAAAATGCTTAAAGTTTTTTAAATGTCCTTAAAATTTCTTGAATTCTTTTAAAATTCATGGAAATTCCAAGACAACATTTAAAATCTTTGAAAATCCTTTAAAATTCTCAGAATCCCTTAAAATTCCTTAGACTTTTTAATAATCTTTTAAAATCTTATGAATTCCTTTTAAAAATTCCGGGAAAATATCCTTAAAATCCTTTAAAATTCTCAGAATACCTTAAAATTCCCTTTCGGATTTCTTAAATTCTCATCAGAGAAGATAATCAAATTTTACCCCTCCCTCCCAATTCCTGTCAAAATGAACTTTGTCGATATTAAAAATGACTAAAGTTTTTTAAATTTCATTAAAATTTCTTGAATTCTCTTAAAATTCATGGAAATTCCAAGATAACATTTAAAATCTTTAAAAATCCTTTAAAATTGCTTGAATTCTCTTAAAATTCATGAAAATTCATGAAAATTCCAAGACAACATTTAAAATCTTTGAAAATCCTTTAAAAATCTCAGAATCTCTTAAAATTCCTTAGAGTTCTTAAAAATCTTTTAAAATCTTATGAATTCCTTTAAAATTCCGCGAAAATATCCTGAAAATCCTTTAAGGAATTTTAAGGGATACTGAGAATTTTAAAGGATTTTCAGGATATTTTCGCGGAATTTTAAAGGAATGCATAAGATTTTAAAAGATTTTTAAGCACTCTAAGGAATTTTAAGGGATTCTGAGAATTTTAAAGGATTTTCAAAGATTTAAAATTTTGTCTTGGAATTTTCATGAATTTTAAAAGAATTCAAGAAATTTTAATGACATTTAAAAAACTTTAGGCATTTTTAATATCGACAAAGTTCATTTTGACAGGAATTGGGAGGGAGGTGTAAAATTTGATTATCTTCTCTGATGAGAATGTAAGAAATTTTTTCGCGGAATTTTAAAGGAATTCATAAGATTTTAAAAGATGTTTAAGAACTCTAAGGAATTTTAAGGGATTCTGAGAATTTTAAAGAATTTTCAGGATATTTTCGCGGAATTTTAAAGGAATTCATAAGATTTTAAAAGATTTTTAAGAACTCTAAGGAATTTTAAGGGATTCTGAGAATTTTAAAGGATTTTAAGGATATTTTTGCGGAATTTTAAAGGAATTCATAAGATTTTAAAAGATTTTTAAGAACTCTAAGGAATTTTAAGAGATTCTGAGAATTTTAAAGGATTTTCAAAGATTTTAAATGTTGTCTTGGAATTTTCATGAATTTTAAAAGAATTCAAGAAATTTTAATGACATTTAAAAAACTTTAGGCATTTTTAATATCGACAAAGTTCATTTTGACAGGAATTGGGAGGGAGGTGTAAAATTTGATTATCTTCTCTGATGAGAATGTAAGAAATTTTTTCGCGGAATTTTAAAGGAATTCATAAGATTTTAAAAGATTATTAAGAACTCTAAGGAATTTTAAGGGATTCTGAGAATTTTAAAGGATTTTCAAAGATTTTAAATGTTGTCTTGAAATTTCCATGAATTTTAAGTGATTCTGAGAATTTTAAAGGATTTTCCAAAGATTTTAATTGTTGTCTTGTAATTTCAATGAATTTGAATAAAATTCAAGAAATTTTAATGACATTTAAAAAACTGTAGGCATTTTTAATATCGACAAAGTTAATTTTGACAGAAATTGGCAGGGAGGGGTCAAATTTGATTATCTTCTCTGATGAGAATGTAAGAAATCCGAAAAATTCAAATAATTTGAACGTCGATCAAAGTTCCTTATCCTTTTCCACGCAGAACGGACAATGGCTCGTAGATCATGTAAATAAAAAAAGCATATCATTCTGTATCGTAAATAACGTCGTTAACCGGTTTTATTCCCTAATCAGTTGCAATCTCTGACATATAGCCATCAGTATGTCTCAGGTCGATCTGAGTGGGCGATTCTTACACAAAAAGCCGCAAGTTGTGTAAGTGCCGCGTTATTTTGTACGAACACACGTTTCATATATGCGAATATGCGTCTTTGGGCCTTAATAGTAGATAATAAATAGGTGCGGTGGGGGTGGAGTTTTATATGGAGGTAAAAGACGACGGCAATGTCTCTGTGGTGATGATGACAGTAAAGCGTCACGCAATATGGTGTGATAGAAAGGCATTAAAAAAGACTTTCCACCCAAGGGTCAAGCCTCAACCCCATCACAAACGCACCCTTGATCAACCTTACGAGGGAAGCTTGCCGAATGACCAGACGAGTTCCGTTTATATATTTTATACGCAGGCGCTGATTTGAGAATGAGGGGATGAAGATTGAAGAATAAGTGACAAAGACATTTTAATTAAGCACACCAAATTATCAGGGCATTACAATTGTGTCGGCATTACAATTCTCTTTTAGACTTTTTACAGTTATTTTTAAATTTTAACAAATCCTTATAAATATCATAAAATCCCTTTCAAATTCCATTAAATTATTCAAAATTCTATGAAATTCTTTTAAATTGCCTAAAATCCCTTAGGCATCAAATCAAAGATTTAATGGGATTTTGAAATTTATGGACATTTATTTCCAGAAATTTGAAAGGATTTTAATTATGTGAAATTCTTAAAAATTACAAGGAATTTAATAATAAGATTTCATGGGATTTTAAGTAATTTTAAGAAATTTAAAATAATTTCCAAATATTTAACGATATTTCATAGGATATTAAGTTATTTTAATAATTATAAGGAATTTATGAGATTTCATTAGATTTTCAGGAATTTCAAGGAATTTTAAGTAATTTTAAATAATTTCCAAATATTTAACGATATTTCATAGGATATTAAGTCACTTTATAGACTTTTATTTTAAAGACATTTCATTTCCAGAATATTTGAAGGTTTTGGTGAGATTATATTGGATTTTCCAAAATTTGAAAGAATTTAACGAAATTCCATAGAATTTTGATTATTTTGAGGAGATATAATAAGGCTTCATGGAATTTTGAGTAATTTTAAGAAATATCAATTGATTTTGCGAAATTTAAAGGAATTTCATTAGATTTTAAAGCATTTTTAGTAATTTTAAGGTTTATAACGATAGATTTTATAGGATTTTGAATAATTGAATGGAGTTTAAAAGGATTTTACGATATTTATTGGGATTTTAGATATTTTAAGAGATTTCATGAGATTTTAAATAATTTTCACGAATTTGACAACATTTTGTAGGATTTTAAATAATTTAAAAGAATTTCATAGATTTTTTAATAATTTAATGAAATTTAAAAGGATTTTTATGATATTTATTGGGATTTTAGATATATAAATGGGTTTCATGAGATTTTATATAATTTTGAGGAATTCAAGGGATTTCACAAAAATTCAATGGATTTTTAGAAATTTTAAAAGGTTTAATCAGATTTCATGGAACTTTGAGTAACTTTGAAGAATATCAATCGATTTTGTGATATTTAAAGGAATTTCATAAGATTTCAAAGAATTTTTAGTAATTTTAACTAGGTTTATAACCATAGGAATTTTAAGGACTTCTATTAAGGGATTTTGGGCATTTTACGAGGTTTCAATGAATTTTCAGGAATTTTAAAAGATTTCATGACATTTCGTGGGTTTTTTTAATAATTTTAAGGGATTTTACAATATTTTTATGGGATATTTAGTAATTTGAAGGACTTTTAAGAAATTTAAGGGATTCTGCAAAATTTAAGAAATTTTATGAGATTTAATGAGCTTAATGGAATCTTGAATAATGTTAAGGAATTTAAAAGGGTATTACGAAATTTATTGAGATTTTTTAGAAATATTAAAAGTGATTTCACGGTATGTCGAGGAATTTTATGAAATTTAAAATAATTTCCAGAGATTTAACGATATTTGATAGGATATTAAGTTATTTTAATGATTTTAAGGCATTTATGAGATTTCATTGGATTTTCAGGAATTTCAAGGAATTTTATAGTTATAACTATAGGTTGTGGAGTTTTAAAGAATTTTATGGAAAACAAGGAAAATCAAAGATTTAATGGGATTTTGACATTTATGGACATTTATTTCCAGAAATTTGAATGGATTTTAATTATGTGAAATTCTTAGAAATTACAAGGAATTTAATAATAAGATTTCATGGAATTTTAAGTAATTTTAAGAAATTTAAAATAATTTCCAAATATTTAACGATATTTCATAGGATATTAAGTTATTTTAATAATTATAAGGAATTTATGAGATTGCATTGGATTTTCAGGAATTTGAAGGAATTTCAAGTAATGTCATGAGATTTGATGATATTTTGGAAGATTCTAAGTAATTTTAATCGACTTTAAGATATTTTATGAGATATTAAATCATTTTACAGACTTTTATTTTAAAGACATTTTATTTCCAGAATATTTGAAGGTTTTGGTGAGATTATATTGGATTTTCCAAAATTTGAAAGAATTTAACGAAATTCCATGGAATTTTGATTATTTTGAGGAGATATAATAAGGCTTCATGGAATTTTGAGTAATTTTAAGAAATATCAATTGATTTTGCGAAATTTAAAGGAATTTCATAAGATTTCATAGGATTTTAAGTATTCTTAAGAGTTGTAAACGATAGGTTGTAGAATTTTAAGAAATTTTATGGAATGTTATGGAAAACAAGGAATATCAAAGATTTTATGAGATTTTGACATTTGTGATCATTTACTTCCAAAAATTTTAGAGGCTTTAATGAGATTCTATTTGATTTTTATGAATTTTAAGGAATTTCATAAGATTTTATGGAATTTTAAGTAATTTTAAGAAATATCACTTGATTTTGCGAAATCTAAAGGAATATTTTTAGAGATTTAATCAGATTTCATTGGGACTGATTAAAATTTTAAGAAATAAATTTCGTGAAATTTAAAAGAATTTCACCAAGTTTTGAGGGATAATAAAAGCATTTTGACTAATTTCGTAGGATTTTATAGGCGTTATTTTAACGAATAAAATATTTTCCGTGATTTTAAATATATAATTCAGATAAAATTTTTAACTGATCCAATTAATTTCATAATTTTATTGAAGTACATACATGCAATGGATGTTGTAAGCATAGCCGCTAATTTCAAGACACTTTCATCCAGATTGCTATTCATATCAGTCACTTATAATAATGTTAATGAACGTTGCGAGACTGTTAATTTAAATCTTGATATATCTGAGCGCTTACATGAGTAAATGACTGTAAAAAGATAATTTTCAATTCATTGTTTGCTATTACTATAGAGTGCATTTAACTACCACCTGAGGCGTGTTCCGTGTACATCGGTTTAATGACAATAGGAAGAGGAGGCAGAATTGGTAATTACTGCAAGCATGTGTTTTACCAGTGCTGAAGTCAATTATTACTATATCCTACTATATATATATATATAT